>JANHAO010005539.1:0-22478 GCA_026873985.1 Saraca asoca | reverse complement strand
GCTAGTCAAAGTGATGAACTGAGAATGGTGAGAGCTGATGTAAGTTTCAAATTTTCTTTTGATAGAAAAAGGAAAATATTATCAAAGGGAAGAAGAAGAACACATAAGAAGAGGATAAGCAATCCTCAGAAGGAAGAAAAAATGCTAATTTTTTTTTTTGATATAAAAAGAAAATACTAATAGAAGAAGGAAAGTATTACAAATAAAGAGGATGGGCCATCCTCAAAAAGAAAGAAAATCATAAAGACTAAAAGTTACATAGATAATCGATCAAAGCTCCAAAACAGATTCCTAATCCCTTTGCAAATCAATCAAACTAATCCCACAAAAAAACCATGAGCTTTAAGCCACAGTGAAGCAACAAACATTATCTTATCCCACACCAAACCATAGGCTGAAACTGTTGTTTAAAAATTCTAACATTCCTTTCCAACCATATACACCATAAAACACAAGTCTTGCCACTTCCCAAAGAGCATTTTTTTTCCTTGTTATGTCTGAAAAACCATATCTACTTGAAAAGAAAATGTCCAGAATATCTGGAAAAACCCATGAAATCCCAAACAAAGAAAAAACTTATTCCATTACTGCCATGCCACCTCACAGTAAAGAAACAAATGACTATTAGTTTTCGAACTTTTAGAACACATCAAACACACACATAGAGACAGTGCTTTATGAGGTCTGTGCACTTGTAACATATCATTAGTATTGACCTTGTTCAAAACATCAGTCCAAACAAAAACTTCAACCTTAGATGGAGGCTTAATCTTCCAGAGAGAATTAAGGAATGCAATATTTGAAGGGTGCTGGACCAAAAAATTGAAGAAAGACTTACAAGTAAACATACCAGAAGAGTTTAGTGACCAAACATGCCTATTGGGATTAAGCAAAAAGTGAAAAGAGTTCAAATTTAATAAGATTAACAACACAGAAGTCTCTTTCTCATTAAGATTTCTAGAGAAAGTTACATGATAAATTTTTACCTTGATGTTCAACAAAAGAAGAAATGACAACATTATGAAGTGAAGAGAAACCAAAGATACTTGGAAAACGAATTGGGAAGATAGGCTTTCCCAACCAAGGATCTACCAAGAACGAAAATGGTTCCCATCCCCTATAGAAAATCAAACTAAGGGAATGAAAGAAGAATAAACCTGTGAGATGAATTTCTAGGGGCTTCTATGAGTGACGCTATTCACGACCAAGGCAACCCATCATGAAGACCATACTAACTCTTAATTATCTTGTGCCATAAACAATTCGTCTCCAGAGGAAACCTCCCAAAGCCATTTAGCAACAAGAGCATAGTTTTTTGACACAAGATTACCAATACCTAGACTTCCATCTTCCATTGGTTTACAACAGACATCCCAACTCACCAAGTGGTCCCTTTTAGAATCTCTTATCATGCCATAAAAAATGTTGCATAAGCTTCTCAATTTTTCCTGTGATCCCTACAGGAATCTTAAAGAGTGAAAGATAATAAAGCGGAATGCTTGACAAACAAGTCTGGATAAGCATAACTCGTCCCCCTAAAGAGAAGAAAGAACCCTTCCAATTGTCAAGACATTTTGCAATTTTTTTAAGAACCGGATCCTAAAAAGAATCTGCATGAGGATTACCTCCTAAAGGGATACCCAAATACAACGTCGGCCAATGCAAAGCACAGCACCCTGCCACCTCTGCCAAATATTGCAAAACATGATCTACAATATTAATCCCAACCAACCCACTCTTACCAATGAGTAACCCTTGTACCTGCCCCCTATCCAAACCCCGCTGCAACATCGGACTAAGCACATCCACAACCAAAGTAAAAAGAAAAGGAGATAGAGGATCTCCTTGTCTAATGCCACGCTGTCCCTGAAACCAATCCTTAGGTTCTCCATTAACAATCGCTGAAAAGGATGATGTGGAAAGACAACCCATTATCCATTTTCTCCATGAACACCAAACCCCTTCTTACACATAGCTCTATCATCAAGACGTAACAAATGAGAAAAATGCTAAAAATTACAGGAAAAGAAAATCAAGAAAAGCACTAATTGAAGTTCTACAATGGATTGTCAATCCTTTTGTAAATTTGTTAAACTTGTCCCTTGAAAGAAACCATTTGCTTTATCTTCAACACCATAAGACAGCAAGTCTTGCAACTTCCCAAAGAGCACTTTTTACCTTGTTTTTGCCAAACTCATAACATCTAGTAGAATAGCAGCTGTCCAAAGTAGCTGGACATATCCATGAAACCTCAAACAAAGGAAAAGCTTAGTCTATAACTTCCAAGTCATGTCTCAATGCAAAAACAAGTAACTATTAGACTCAGAACTGTTGGAACAGAACAAACCATATCCGGGATTAAAGCTTTATGTAATCTGCACACCTGTAACATATCATTACTATTGGTTCTGTTCAAAATCACAGTCCAAACAAAAAATGTGAGAGGAATCTAGAGACCAAATATGTCTATTTGGATTATATGTAAGGTTCAAATTATCTAAACCAAAATTTGGAGCTGAAGTAAATTTTCCCAGTTGCCAATTGACTATAGGCTTGAAGTCCTGCCAAATGTATAAAGAAAGAAGGGTAAACCTTCCTAGCAAACAAATGGGTGCTCTTATGGAAACACACTTATCCAAGAGCTGGATGACGAAGTCGATAAGTTGTAGTTAATGTTAATAGAACTGTGAGAACTAATAGGTAATGACGTGAAGTTCTGATTTACATTCAAACCAGCGTCGTTCAACTTTCATTGAGGATAACAATTGTGAATGGCCATGAAATTAAATTTCCCTTGTTATTAATTTAATTTCATGGCCATTCCCTTGAAATTAATATCAAGTGCTTTTCTTTTGCTGTGTCTGACATTGTGTTGTCTCATAATTGTTCCTTGCAATGCAGCTGTCCTTCATTAAATCTGATTTGGAGGAAATGGATTTCATTATGTCCAGGACAGAAAGTACCTTGACTGAGCAACTTCTTCCCTCTAACCATTCATTTTTCATTTGTAAATTCAGGTAATAAGGTGGGAGAATCTATTTATCTGATCTGCATTTTGTCATATCTTCAAGGATATTCTTCAAATTGTAATAAATAACCAATCTAACAATTTTTTTTTTTGTCCAAGAGAAGGAACAACCCTTGCCTTATTCACTTCATAGATATTAAGCCACAATCTCTTATACCATACTCACATGAGAAGCAGACTTTTTTTAGAATCTGCTTTCAAAAGCCAAGCTTAATTAGGATAAGATCATTGTGATAATATAACTACATGCTGCCTTGAAATTTAATGTAAGAGTAGGTGCTTTATTTGAAAGACTTTGGGGCTTAGTCTTGGCAAATGTCCTGAGTGATTTTATTTTATAGGTTCAGTAAACAAACTTTGGTTCTTGTTGTAGTAGAGAAACTTTAATCAAGGGTAAAATCTTTTTATAGTATAGTTGACCAATATTGGCATTAAATGAATTGAGGAAAAGCATGGTGGTAGCATGGACAATCTGCAGATCCTGCTACCTGTTACTCACTAATTGGCATTCTGATCTTCACGGCTGTTGCACTTTTGCTGAATCAACAAGAAGAAATCAAATGATTTTGTAGGGAATTTATGGAGAAATCTTTGTCTTCATTACATTTTTGATTCACATTTGATATTTGTTTAGGATAAGAAGTCCTTCTTTGAGTTGATGCAATTGTGAGGTTGAAACAAATGTTTTGACAGTTACTCATACCCATACAAGTGTTCAATCTTTCTCTATTTTGAGCAGCTATGTTTGGTTATCAATCATTTGCATCAGCTGCTTCACTTAAGTTACTGGATGCTTCTTTCTTGGTGGACATTTTATGTGGCCTAACTACTGTCCTTAATCAAATTTGCAGATCTGGTGTGAGGCATACAAATGTTCTACTCAGAGGAGCTGTTTTTCGAACATTTAGTATTAACTTTTTCACGTATGGTTTCCCGGTATATATTCCTGAAAACATATTATAAGCTTCTTTTCATGATTAATGATGATGGATCATTCTTTTAATGATGGTTTAAAATTTATAAATGGTCATTTTAATGCTTATTGTAATGGGCCCAAAGTTAACAGCACACAACCTACCACCAGATTTAGTAATAAATTAAAGGGAAAAATATAGTTTATCCACTTGTGGTATGACCTGAGTTTACTTTGTACGCCTGTGGTTAAAATTTTTGAAATTGACTTAT
Source organism: Saraca asoca (assembly GCA_026873985.1). Classification (NCBI taxonomy): domain Eukaryota; kingdom Viridiplantae; phylum Streptophyta; class Magnoliopsida; order Fabales; family Fabaceae; genus Saraca; species Saraca asoca. The sequence continues at coordinate 18,265 of JANHAO010005539.1, read as the reverse complement.
ATGTGGTTTGCTTTATTAGCACTTTGTCCACCTCAACTATTTTTCCATATAAAAAAAAAAAAAAACAGAATTCGCATGCTTTTGTTATGTGATCTTTTTTGTCCCTCATTAAAGCCACAAAATCAAAGAGTTAAGATTGTGTGAATGGTAGGTTTACCGACACATCTGTAAATTTCAGCTTTGACTTGAAATGCTACTTCACAAATCGAATAGTAAGCCATGAAGCTTTGCTCACTATAGCCTTACTTGCTTGGTTTAATTTTGTGGCTTTAATGGGAAAAGAAGAAAAATCATGTAACAAAACGTACAAATTCCACTTGCTTTTTGATTGAAAATTACTTTAGGTGGCCAAAGTGTGGACAGAACAAAAGGTGAGTCAATTTCGATATTTTAAATCATAAGTGGGTAAATTAAATTCAGGCCAAATCACATGTGGGTGAATTGTATTTTTCCCTTAATTAAAACATTGCTCTTTCTGACCCATTTGATCTTTTTTGTGCTTGCTACATAACCTTGTTTGAGATATATTTCTGATGCATTTATAGCTATTAATTTCAAGTGTTAAAACATTGAAATCACTTGATTCCAAACTATTTGTGCATAAATTCTCAGATAATTGATTTTTTTTATAGGTCTCATTGTTTGCTCTTTCCTTCTGGAGTTTCCATTTTGCAAGCTTATGTGCATTTGGACTACTTGCTTATGTTGGCTACATCGTCTATGCCTTTCCTTCCTTATTCCGTTTGCACCGCTTGAATGGGCTTCTTCTTGTCTTTATTCTCTTGTGGGCTGTTAGCACCTATATATTTAATGTAGCATTTTCATTCCTGAATTCGAAACTTGGACAGGTAACACTCTCATTCAAGATGACATATTTTGTTTTAGATAAGCATATATTCAAGTGAATAAAAGCCTTAATTTATACTTGTTTACAGGACATGAAAATCTGGGAGATGGTGGGTCTATGGCACTATCCAATACCTGGGTTTTTTCTGCTTGCACAATTTTGTCTTGGAGTTTTGGTTGCCTTGGGTAATCTTGTGAACAACTCTGTTTTCCTCTGCTTGTCCGATGAGGATGAGCGGTCTTCAAATGAACATTCCAATGTGAAGGGTAATAAGTTACAATCATGTGAAAACATGAGAGCTTTCTTGATGTTTAGACTTAAGAGAGATGTCACTTATGAAACTCCTATATTTTTTATGTTTTTCTCACTTCATGTCTTCCATGTTGTTTGGTGTTCAGGCATTTTTTTTATTTATTAATTTTACAATTCTTATTTGCATTTTTCATCAAACCATGTGTGTGATGTGCTGTCGAAGTTTAGAGACCAGTAATCATTTGTTTATTTATTGTGTTTTGGCTTGGGAGTTGTGGAGCAAGTTATTCTCATTATTTGATATCTGTTGGGTTTGTCCGGATAATTTGGGAAGCTTCCTGTCCACTAATTTCAGAAGTTTTAGAAGTAATATTGCCAAGAAGGCTGCTTGGGATTGTGCTTGTTTTGCTGTCATATGGTGCATTTGGTTGGAAAGAAATGCTAGAAATTTTAAAAATTAAGCCCAGACTAGATTTCTATTGTGGGATAGGATTTTGTTTGTAGCATCTCTTTGGTTAAATGCTAATGGTTACTTTAGAGGGTTGGCTCTGTTTGATTTGCATAGGAATTGGGCAATGACTTTGTCTAGATAGAATTTTTTTCCTTTTCGATGATTCCTTGCCCTCTACCTTTGTTCTCTTCTTTTTCAATCAGAAAAAAATAAAAATAAAAATTTCATCAAACCAGACCATCATGTTTATTTTTAGTTTCCTTCTTTCCTGTCTCTTAGATTCTTAGAGTATCATATTTTCTCCCTTGTCTTATTTTTTTTCTTACATGATCCAATGTCTGATTACTTTGTTGTCAAAAACCACAATTCCAAGCCGTTTTAGGGTCCTGTATCTTTTTTGAGTTAATCCTTTCAGGGCCCTAATGGAACTCTGAAGGAAGTCTTGTATTTGCTGCTAGCTGAGTGTGGATTTATACCTGCTTGAACGCATTGTGTTATTTTATGATCATTTTTAGAGTGGGTGAGCTTGATACCTGTGTCTCATTCTTCCTTATTTGTCTAGTATGTTGGTATTTGGCTGATCAGATGTTTATCCATTAAATTCTGTTTGATTGGATGAAATTTTTTTTTCTTTTTTCTCGCTTATGTTTTCTTAATCTTCCTTATGTACAGTGGAAGGAGAGACTAAGGTGTTGATAGTAGCCACAATAGCATGGGGATTGCGTAAAAGCTCTCGGGCTATAATGTTGACATTGATATTCCTGATTGCCATCAAGCCTGGTTTCATCCATGCTGTATACAGTACATTTTACCAAACCCTGACATGTTCAGCGTACTTTTTTTTTTATTTACGCATTACGATTAATGACTTTAACCCTTCTTCAAGGCCATAAAATAATGTTGGTTTATTGTGTGACAAGATGTATGTCAGTTTACTGACCAGTCTTTTTTTGTCTGTTCTTCAGTGATATTCTTTTTGATATTACTTTTGAGCCACAACATCAGCAGAAAGATGCGCCAGGCTCTGATTCTTCTATGTGAGGTTCACTTTGCACTGTTATACATTCTTCAGATTGATTTGATCTCTGCTGCTTTGGAGAAAAAAGGCTCTATAAGTATGGAAGTTCTAATGCAGCTAGGTATGCAGCAGATTTAGGTTTATACATCTTGATACGAAGCAATGACATGTTATATGCCTTCTCACAAATTACTTAGGGAAAATGGAAGGTTCACCATATTTCATATATATATATTGATGCAGGTCTCCTTGAAGAAGATAGTTCCTGGGATTTCTTGGAAGTAGTTTTGCTTGCTTGCTTTTGTGCAATTCATAACCATGGTTTTGAGATGCTATGTTCATTTTCTGCAATAGTACAGCATGCCCCAAGCCCCCCTATTGGATTTAGCATCTTGAAAGCTGGTCTTAACAAATCTGTTCTATTGTCTGTATATGCAACCTCCAAAGTGAAAAATGGCGACGACGGTTGCTCTTATGGTACATTCAAATGTCACTTATTGACCTATTGTGCTTTGGATTTTCATTTTAACTTCTAACAGTGAAGTACATATAAATGTAGTGTATTTTTATTAATTACTTGCAAGGTTGGTTCACTGATTTTTGGGCAACTTTCTTAAATCAGTCAAGCTGCTTGAGAATATAATCTAGAATGGAAATCAAACAAGTGAAAACAAGAGAAAGGAAGAAACAAGAAGGCGGGCATATTTGTTTGCTACTGGCTGCTCTTAGCTGAATGCCTTGCTTCATGCTCTGTGAACTTGAGGTGTTATAAAAAAGAATGAAATAATATATATGCATTTCCATGTTAGATTAGCATCCATTACTGTTAAGAGATTATTCTAGCATCAGCCTGCTGACTCACTCTATCTACCTGTAGAGAACCACGTCTAGAGAAACTAGAGTAGAAGCTCTTTCACTGATACCATTTTTGCAGCTGCTATCATTGTGGTTTGTGTTTCATCCTCATTATTTATTTTTACAGAGAGAAGAATAGCATCTTATCTCAATGCAGTTGGGCAGAAGTTCCTATCTATTTACCGATCATTTGGAACTTACGTTGCTTTCCTGACTATTCTTCTCACAGTATACCTTGTGAGACCCAATTACATATCATTTGGCTACATATTTCTTCTCCTTCTGTGGATTATTGGAAGGCAACTTGTTGAGAGAACCAAAAGACAGCTGTGGTTTCCATTAAAAGTATATGCAATTTCGGTATTTATCTTCATATATAGCTTGAGTAGTTTCTTGAGCCTTGAGAAGTGGTTGTCCAAAGTTATAGATCTTGATTTTTACCTGGCATATGACTCAAAAGCATCATCTTTCAAAAATGTTTGGGAGTCTCTGGCAGTCCTGATTGTAATGCAACTGTTTAGCTATGAGAGGAGGCAGAGCAGTTACAACAGGCAGGATTGCTCATATGAGCTGGAGACAGGGTTACTGGGGTTTATCAAACGATTTCTTATCTGGCACAGCCAAAAGATGTTGCTTATTGCGTTGTTTTATGTATCTTTATCTCCAATCAGTGCATTTGGTTTCTTGTATCTGCTAGGCCTTGTCGTCTGCTCCAATTTACCTAAAGCTTCTAGGATTCCATCCAAATCATTCTTAGTATACACAGGTTTCCTGGTATCTGCTGAGTACCTTTTCCAGATGTGGGGCAGACAGGCTTCAATGTTTCCTGGGCAGAAGTACTCTAATATATCTCTCTTTCTTGGTTTCCATGTGTTCCAGCCAGGCTTTTGGGGTCTAGAATCAGGATTGAGGGGAAAAGTTCTGGTGATTGCAGCTTGTATTCTTCAATACAATGCCTTCCGTTGGTTGGAGATGATGCCGAATACAGTTTTAAACAAAGGAAAGTGGGAAGAACCTTGTTCGTTGTTTGTTTCCACAGAAGATGCATTTACTGATGTTGCTACATGCAATGAGGAAAATACACCTTCATCGAGTTCACGCCCACCACCAGCAAAACAAGGAGTGTCTATTGACTCCTTGCATACTAAAGACTCCGGTTTTCCTCAAGCTCTTGATGCTGCACTCTCTAACATAGGAAGTCCTGATAGTACAAAATATTCATTTGGGTTTATGTGGGGAAGCACGAAGGAGAGTCACAAGTGGAACAAGAAGTGGATTGTTTCTTTGAGAAAGGAGCGATTTGAAATGCAAAAGGCTGTGTTAAAGATATATCTAAAATTCTGGATAGAGAACATGTTTAATTTGTTTGGTCTTGAGATAAACATGATAGGATTGCTACTTGCAAGCTTTGCTTTGATAAATGCAATATCTTTGCTCTACATTGCACTGCTTGCTGCTTGTGTTCTTCTGAATCGGCAAATTATACGTAAAATCTGGCCCGTATTTGTATTCTTGTTTGCCTCCATTCTCATCCTGGAGTATTTTGTCATCTGGAAGGATAGGTTGCCTTTGAATTCCCATATCCCAAGTGAGATTCACTGCCATGGCTGCTGGAAAGGTTCAACTCTGCATTTCCATTATTGCAAAAAGTGTTGGCTTGGTATGACTCATCCATCTTTGAATTTTAACTTTATGGGAGGATACCATAAGCATTCTTCTGTATTGGGTCCTAGTAATTTTGGTATTTAGTTTATTCATATGTTTTCTTTTAAAAGCATCTGGCTTCAGATGTTCTATATCTTGTTCATGTAATTAAAGTATTCATGCACAGATGCACTTTCTTCCTTCTAATGGACTTCCTTCACTTGCATGAATAATATTTTTTTTTGATAGAGAATTGCATGAATAATATTAAGAGAACCTAGTGAGATTAATTTGAAAATATTTAGAGGGGTTCTAACAATGATGTAATAAATTTGCAGATAGAGTATGTATGTAGAATACATGTTATACAATATTATGTATATATAATATGTATTTAACATATATACATATAATAAGCATACATCTATTCCTCACTCTGAAGGCTTCATGACCTTCTCATTTCCATTTTCTCTTCTGCTATAGGACTTGTTGTTGATGATGCCCGAGTGTTTATCAGCTACTTTGTGGTCTTCATGCTGTCTTGCTTTAAACTTCATGGCGATCGCTTGCCCAGCTTGTCAGGATCATCAACATATCATCAGATTATGTCTCAGCGTAGGAACACATTTGTTTGGAGAGATCTCTCCTTTGAAACAAAAAGCATGTGGACCTTTCTTGACTATTTGAGGCTTTACTGCTATTGCCATCTGTTAGATCTCGTGCTGACATTAATACTATTCACTGGAACACTTGAGTATGACATTCTGCATCTTGGTTATCTTGCCTTTGCTCTGGTGTTCTTTCGCATGAGACTTAAAATACTGAAGAAGAAGAACAAAATCTTCAATTTCCTGCGCATATACAACTTTTCTCTCATTATTCTTTCTCTTGCTTATCAGTCTCCTTTCATTGGGGGATTTAGTGCTGGGAAGTGTGAGAAAGAGGATTACATTTATGAGATCATTGGATTTTATAAATATGACTATGGTTTTCGGATAACAGCCAGATCTGCCATTGTTGAGATTATCATTTTTATGCTGGTATCCCTTCAGTCCTATATGTTTTCCTCTCATGAGTTTGATTATATATCTCACTACCTAGAAGCAGAGCAAATCGGGGCTATTGTGCGGGAGCAAGAGAAAAAGGCTGCCTGGAAAACCACACAATTACAACAGATTCGGGAATCTGAGGACAAAGAGAGACAGCGTAACATGCAGGTGGAGAAGATGAAATCTGAAATGCTAAACCTGCAAACACAGCTTCATAGCATGAACTCGTCCACTAATTTTGTTGATGGATTTTCTCCTAGCAGTGAAGGTCTGAGGAGGAGGAGGAGTGCTTCTCTTGTATCAAATAATGACATTGGAACCCCTGATAAAGAGGAACAGATTATAGGAAAGCTAAATCATACTATCAGAGAGGATCCTGTCTTTCACAAACCATCTGCTGGCTTGAAAATTGAAACTTCATCTACAGAGGAGCATATGAAGCATTCCATGAATTCTACTCATTGTGAGATTACTGAAATAGATGCTGACACTTCTTGTGATTCAGGCAAGAGATCAAAAGTTAAAGAGCAGGCAAAAGAGCACCCATTGATGTCTGCAGTACAATTTATAGGTGATGGTGTTTCCCAGGTACAGTCCATCGGAAATCAGGCAGTCAATAACCTAGTGAACTATTTGAACATTGATCAAGAAGATTCTGATACAAGTGACCACATATCTAGTGAGGATGGGATATATGACGAGATGGAAAGTCAGAAAACCCAGCATATGTATTTGCATCGTTCCTTGTCTCTGCAGTCTGATAAGAGTTCCAATGCTGCAAGTCTGCAGTTAGGAAGAATCCTCCGTCATATATGGTCCCAGATGCGTTCCAATAATGATATTGTATGCTATTGTTGCTTTGTTCTTGTGTTCCTATGGAACTTCAGTCTGCTTTCAATGGTGTATCTTGCAGCTCTCTTCTTGTATGCTTTGTGTGTTCATACAGGTCCAAGTTACATCTTCTGGACCATCATGCTAATTTATACAGAAGTTTATATCTTACTTCTGTATCTCTACCAAATTATTATCCAGCACTGTGGATTGAGTATTGGTTCAGAACTATTAAGGGAGTTAGGATTTGTTACACATAAAATCACAACATCCTTTGTTGTCAGTTCATTGCCTCTGTTTCTTGTGTATTTATTTACCCTTGTTCAGAGCTCTATAACAGTAAAGGATGGAGAATGGATGTCTTCCATAGACTTCAAGGTTTGTAGGAGAAATTATCTTGATACTAAAGATTCTTCTAGCAGTTATAACTGGCATAAGAGAGCATGGGTCCAGCTAAATCAGATGTACAATATGTTGAATTTAATAATCAGAAGCGTGTATAGGTACTGGAAATCACTCACACAAGGAGCGGAGTCTCCTCCTTATTTTGTCCAGGTTTCTATGGATGTCAACTTCTGGCCAGAGGATGGGATTCAGCCAGATAGGATTGAGTCTGGAATTAATCAGTTGCTCAGAATTGTCCATAATGATAGGTGCAAGGAAAAGAACCCCAATCTTTGCCCTTTTTCTAGTAGGGTTCATGTGCAAAGCATTGAAAGAAGTGTAGAGAATCCCAACGTGGCATTGGTTGTTTTTGAGGCTGTGTATGCCTCTCCAGTTATTGGGTGTGCTTCAGCAGAATGGTATAAATCTTTAACTCCAGCAGCTGATGTAGCAAAGGAAATTCTTGAAGCCAAGCGTGCAGGTTTTGTTGAAGAAACAGGATTTCCTTATCGTATTCTGTCCGTAATTGGCGGGGGCAAGAGAGAAACTGATCTGTATGCCTACATATTTTGCGCAGATCTGATAGTATTCTTCCTTGTTGCCATGTTCTACCAGCCTGTCATAAAAAATAAAAGTGAATTCCTTGATGTATATCAGCTTGAAGATCAATTTCCAATAGAATTTGTCATTATTTTAATGGTAAGTCTATACTTTTCTTTTTCACTTATCCTCCTTTTATTTTAACAGCGCTAGAGAATAGAATCCACCACCAAGATCTATAAATATAAAATTCAAACGTTCTTACTCATGTACGACACGTATGACCTGTTCCTTTGGTCAGCTAAACAGGCCAAGTATGTCAGCTTTATGTGTATTGGTCCGAAATATTCTTACTCTGGAAAGTGGAAATTTCTTACATAGGAATTAAAAATCGTAATTTTTCCTTTCGTATTTTACGGGCTTATAGAACTCCAAAAGAAAAGGTTATAATTCTTCATTGTTATGTTTATTAGTCTTTTGTGATATGATGGGTTGAAACTTGTGATTAGATGGTTTTTGTATTCTGTGTCTGTAAGTCTGGCTAGATTGGTATGTCACTAGAATCCTCACATGAGTAAATTCTTCTATTCAGGTTATCTTCTTCTTGATTGTGCTTGATCGTGTAATATACCTCTGTTCGTTTGCCACGGGGAAAGTGGTTTTCTACATTTTCAACCTCATTCTCTTCACATATTCACTTACAGAGTATGCATGGCAATTGAAGCCTTCCCACCAACATACTGTTGGGTTAGCACTCCGTTCTATATTTCTCTCTAAAGCCATTTCTCTAGCTCTTCAGGCTGTCCAAATTCGATATGGCATTCCTCACAAGAGCACTTTGTATCGACAGTTTCTGACCAGTGAAGTTTCACGAATCAATTACATAGGATATAGACTCTATCGTGCTCTCCCATTTCTTTATGAACTACGGTGTTTACTTGACTGGTCATGCACAACTACATCTTTGACCATGTATGACTGGTTGAAGGTAAGTTCAGTTTATGTCACTCTAATTGTTTTTATAATTTTGCTATTGTTAACACTTCTAATAAATTGCTATCGCCTGCCAATTTTTATCATTATTATTTTATTATCTGGATTATTATCAAGGACTTGAATGTAATTTTATATAATTCTGTTTTGAATCATAGTGTTGTTGACTTAAAGGAGATTATATTGCTGTTGAAAACTGATGGTCATAACCAAAACATCAAACCTCAGAATGACAAATGTGCTTGGAAAATTCTCATTTTATTGGTAGCAAAACCAAATCCTGTGACACATATAAATGCATAAGCAATAATTCAACAGCTCATCTCTTGGGTGATTTGCATTCTTATTAGAAACTAACACTTGCATCATTTTTGTCCTTTATCTAGCTAGAGGACATAAATGCAAGTCTGTACCTGGTCAAATGTGATGCAGTATTGAACAGAGCTACACACAAACAGGGAGAGAAGCAAACGGCAATGACTAAATGTTGCAATGGAATATGCCTTTTCTTTGTTTTAATATGTGTCATATGGGCTCCAATGCTGGTAAGAGATTTCAAATGCCTTTGTTCATGGATTTATCAATGACAGGGAAATGTTTTGCATATAATAATTTGTGTTAGCCATTGCCATTTTATAGATTATTAATTAAAGATAACCCCAAATGTGGGTCTGGTAGGCATTTGATTGTTATTCTGCTGCTGAAGTGTTGAATTAATTAAAAAAAGAAGGGTAGAATGGCATCCAAATAGTTTATTTCACTTGTCATTAGGAAATTGTCTTCAATTTGTTATTGGTGTTGTAACATATCTCAATAAGAATTGTTGTGTGTTCTGTAAGATTTAGATGTAGATATGTAAATCTATGCTTAATCCCAGTGTCCATTTTGGGGAGAAAAGGATGGTTGGTAGTGAACTTGTACAGATTTTTACAACATCTTAGCTGTAATATGCATATTCCTCCGAGGCACATGCAAAACCTTTGAGTTTAGGAACAGCAGAATAATTATTTTGGAGAGTTTTCTCAAGCAGTAGAGCTAATGTTTTCTCTGCTAGTCTCCTTTGTCTTGCTGTTTGCTTGGAAGGATTTCTTGTCCTATGCTGATGTATTCATAATTACAACTTCAATAAAATTTGAGCTTCTTATAACTATATCTGAAAATGATGGTACTTGGTTGTGATAACATTGTGCCTGCTAAGCCTCTGTTATTATCGTATTATTGGATTAGACTGCAAATTTAAAAAGAAACAAAAGAATACATAAATATATCATGTATTTGTATTCATATGTATATATTTAATTTTTGTCTGATTTTGTTCACACACTTGGCCATTGCAATTTTATAATGAGCAGAGTAATATACAATAACATATTTACCAATCTATAAATTATGTAATTTTTCTTTACAGATGTACAGCAGTGGTAATCCGACAAACATTGCAAACCCCATTAAAGATGCTAGTTTTCAGGTTGATATCGAAACAGTGAGTGGACGGTTGAATTTGTATCAAACTACCCTCTGTGAAAAAATCCCCTGGGAAGAAATCAATTCTGATGTCGACCTTGATCCCCATGGCTACTTGGATACATATAATAAGAATGATGTCCAATTGATATGCTGCCAAGCTGATGCCAGTACAATGTGGCCAGTCCCAGCTGTTGTTCGGAACAGATTGATCCAGTCTCTAGACAGGTTTGATGAGTTAAAATTCATTTTTGCTTGGGTGCTTTCAAGGGAAAGACCAAAAGGAAAAGAAGTTGTGAAGTTCGAAAAGTCTGTTGATCCTCAACATATTCCAGGAAAGTCAGATGTCCAAAAGGTTCTGAATGGCACTGACAACAGTTTCAGGATTTATGATGTTTATCCTAGATACTTTCGCGTCACTGGTTCTGGTGAGATTAGAGCTCTGGAAGGAGAGGTAAGTTATATTGCAAGTTTCCCTGTCAGATTAGGAGAGTTTTTTCATTTTATTAAATTCACTTTTATGGGTGGCCTGTGTCATTGTAAAGGCATCCCATTGGTGGGTGGTAGAGACTGAATCTTTCAAACCTAGAGATATGAAATATCATTCATAATTGACCAATTTTTTAAAATGAATCTAGAAGAGGGATGAGAGTTTATGTAGAATTGCTCATTTTGGTTTATTTTCCCATTATTAATTATCATACACATTTTGACCTTATAATGGTATTCATATACTACTACTAAACTTACATTCCATATTACCAGGATACTTCTGTTAGTGCTGATCTCATTATAAATCGTGAACAATATGAGTGGTGGTCTTTTCACACCGTCAACTTGTTATATAGAAGCGGATGCGGAGGTTTGAGTGGACCCATGGCAATCATAATATCTGAGGAAACACCACCACGTAAGTTTGCCATGGCATTTTTATGCCTATGGCTATATTTTGTTGCTGGGTATCTTCCCTGTATGATGTTTCTGGCATTGTTGTAATACTGCTGCAGAGGGTATTCTTGGCGACACACTCAGCAAATTCAGTATATGGGGGCTCTACATAACCTTTGTTCTGGCAGTTGGCCGTTTTATCAGACTTCAGTGCGCTGACTTAAGGATGAGAATTCCCTTTGAGAACCTTCCTTCCTGTGACAGGTATTTACATATTTCTTTGCTCAAGATGACAAAACATGATATGATAAAATTTCTCCGAGTGATCCCACATCCATGATTGCTGCTCACAAGGCACTCAAGTAGCTTGTGTGGACCCCACCACTTTCCTTAATTGCAGAGTCTATCAAGACACTCACATTTTTAATGTCTTTGTGAGCAAAGAATAGCCTTGTTAACTCTCATAAAATGATACTTCATCTAATTATTTTATTTCATATTTTGTATGATTGTAATGTAGGTTGATAGCCATCTGTGAAGATATATATGCTGCGAGAGCTGAGGGTGAGCTTGAAGTTGAAGAGGTGCTTTACTGGACATTGGTGAAGATATATAGGTCACCACATATGATGCTAGAGTATACCAAACCTGATTAATACGCCCTAGTTGTCAGCTGCCTTCTGGTTCTGGCTACTACTTACAGGGCTTAGTGCTCAAATATAGTTTGATTGCCAGTGTGTTAGGTATATTAAATGAGTGACACCACTCATTTTTGGTCAAAGCTTGGAACAATACATTGAATTGTGCAGCTTCCATAATTACAAAGCACGATGGGATCTTCTTCCATGAAAAGTGATTATTTTAATCTTCAGGGGCAGATCTATTCTGTCCCACCTTAGGAAGGGACTTTGAATTTCAATACAAAGTGTTGAAGAGTAATTATTTGCCTCTTCGGACTTCAACATCATTCAGGTGCTGATAGCGAGGATGGCATTGTTGTTGTAATTACATATGACATTAATTTCAATATGATCACGAGAGTGTATCATTGTCATTTGTACAATACAATTTACTCAAGTGCTATTGTAAATACTAAATTAGGCAAATTTGTTTAGCTGGTAACCAATCGGAAAAAATCCAAAATTATATGGCTCAATTGTGTTTTCTGCCCTCTAATTTTCTCTTGAATTTCAATAATATCCATTAATTTTTATCTGGAATAATTTTATCCTTTAATTTTTAAAATAAACACAATGTTAGACAATTTGAAAAATCAATTACTTTTTATATGGCAAAATCATACATAGGTGGATGGAATATTAATTAGATTATGATATTTTACAAAAAAAGTAAAATTCTTTTATTTAAAAATAAAACTTGTATTTTCATATAAATTCTTTTTCTCAAATTTAATTTATTTACAATGTGACTAGTTATATCTTAATGTTACTAAAAAAATTACATCCTTATTCTTTTGTGAAATAAGAATAAAAAGTTTAAAACTAGCTAGGGTTCATCAAAATAAAAAGAAAGAAGAAAATACAAATAAAAAAATTCTTATCACTCCAAAAGGGTCATCCTGGGGTTGACATTGGTTTGTAAATCAAAACACTTTCATTGTAGAAGCAACACATTGTCATTCGTTAGATTTAGTCACAGAAAAATTTTAAGAATTCATAGCAAAAAAGAAATTTTACACTGTAATTTGGCAAAAAAGATGTAATTTAGAAGTTTGAGAGTAAAAACCTCTTCTTTTAATTTATTCAGCAATCTTTCATAGTTCAATCAATATTCTATTCAGTTACATAGGATTTTGCAATTTGACAAATGATTGATTTTCAAAGTATCTCAAACAAAATTTATTTTAAAAGTTAAAAGATACAATTAATTCAAATAAAAGTTAATAAATATTATTAAAACTCGAGTAAAAGTTAGAGGACAAAAATACAATTTGACCAAATTATATTATATGGTCCAACATTCAGAACAAAAAACTGATTTCGCATGCTGAGATACTCCATTAAAGTTATGTCCCGTGATGTGCAATCTACATCCACATTATGCAAAAGTCGGAGTAAGTCTATGATACAAGAGGAATGTCAGAACAAAGAGTCTCATGGCTAGGGGGGCTTCGCTCAATTAAATGGACACAAATATGTTCTTGATGATTGTAATCAAGCATCATCCTTCGAAATCTTAAGTTTCTTGTTGGCGGAATCCTTCTTCCCAACAATCTCTGGAATTGTGTCATCCATTATCTTTGGGGCTGAAAAATCAAAGTCTGCAGGGGATACGCCTTTGTATTCCGGATGCTCCTTCAAAAATGCCGCTATCTCATTGCGGGTTCTCAATTTTTTGCCTGTAGGGGTAATGTAGTAAGGATCCAACTTAGAGTAATCTTTCCTAAGCACCAAGCTTCTCCTAAAGCCTTCCGGAGTCTTGGGAAGATTAGGCTTGTCAATGACCCATGTCCTTGTGGCATCATACTGAATATCAGCAGGATCATCACATGATTTATCAGGCTTTCTGTTACAATAGAAAGGTTCCTCTATGACTTTATGCCTAATGTCTTCAAACTCCTCTTGTGTATCTATTAACCTCCATTTCATGCAACTTTTGCACTGCGCAGCATATAAATCAACTGAACTTTGTTTCACACTTGATCTCTGTCACATAAGAATTTCCCAGCAGTTTAGAAAGCAGCAGAATTTCCAAGGTAAATTCAGAATCATAGATTAAACAGCATCAATAATTAAGATTTTTTAACAGGTTTTTTTCAACATGTGACAACATATCGTCAATTGATCGAGTAAAACGCTTTTACGCTATAATTGTGCCTACATTAATCCTTTGATAAGTCACCTTTTTCCTTCTACTTGCACTGCCTCAGCTAGGAAAACAAGGAGTATCAATGACTCATGCAAATTCCAGCCCAGAGTTCATCCAAAAACACAATCAAACAGTTATCACTACAATCCGTGAACCTTATGGTCAATCTCTATATTCGATTTGCGGGGACTAAACTTATACACTTACCAACATCTACTTCCAGGCATGGATAAACGACATCAGCATGAAATACAATTCCAATAGTGTTTTAACAATGTGATCATTGTGGGGATTTAATTCTGAAATAAACTTTATCAAGTGAACTAACTGACATCTGATAGAAAATCCATACATTCATCATTGACTTTCAATTGCATTACCATTGTCATCAAAATGGGGAAATCCGAAAGTTCAGATCCCCAATTTTCGAGAATTTTCACGGCAACTAAACAAAGCGGGAAGAAAATTACAAAATTCAGTAACATTTATAAATCTAGGGACTGGGAATTTGATTTTGGCGAACCAGATTGTAGCGTACCTTAGATGGCGTCTTAGGATTTGCTGAGCCGGACTTCATCGAGAGCCTTTTTTTGGTTTTCCCCTCTAATTTCTCTCCAGTTGAACACCCAACAATGCCAATGTTACCTATGATTTGGCGCTTTTAAAATAACATGCAATGAAGTGGTTTTTTATTTGCGAAATATTTTTTCAAAATATCATATTTTTATGTTTAGATTAAAATTTAAAAAGAATTATTTTGAAATATTTATATTTTTAGAGAATTTTTTAATTTAATATTCTTATAAAATATTTTCATGAAAGATAGGTATCCTATATGGAAATGCTTTAGTTATACAAAAAAAAGGCTATTTCGTTTATTATTCTATTAATATTTTATCACCTCAATTCATTATTATCCATTATTGTCACCTCTTACCATCACCCACCGTTGTTAATAACTGTCTGTCATCGTCTATAACCACCCATCATTGTTGATCATTGTTGTTATATGGATTTTTTGGAAGTATGTTTTGGGCCGGTCAAGGTCCAATTAGAAGCCCACTTAGATCGATGGAGGTTTAGGACGGAGTTCGAGGTCGTTAAGCTAGAACCCCCGACTTTCGGGTGCGAGCTGGAGACATTTCGCAACATCGTGGAAGAAAAGGTACAGCCTACTAAAGAGACTTCTGACCCTTCAGCGAGGAAACGATCAGGTACAGGTGACAAGATCAGTTGGAGCTATCAGCCCGCTCAACTTCCAGTTCGCCCACTAAACGGATGCCTGTACGGAACCCAGTCAGCAATCTAAGGCACACGTCTCCAGTTGACAGTTCAGCCTCCAAACCTACACATCAGCCCCCGGAAGTCCAACAATGATTTGCCCAGCATTAATTATCTGGCGTCAAGCATTAAATGCCCGAAACGGCTAAAGTAATCATTTTACTGTTTATGAAATTACACTTGTAACCCTCCCCCTTTCTATAAATAGAGGGAGGAGGTCATCATATGGAAGAAGAGGGAAAATACATAGGGAAACTCTACCAATATTGAGAATGAGTACTGTTCATTGAGAAAGAATTCCATTGCTATATCCATATTCTATAAAACCAATCTCCCCAAAGAGTAACAAAAGATCACCGTGGACGTAGGGGCCAAATTGGCTTTAGCCAAACTACGATAAACTCCTGATGTCGCTGACTCTTCTTCTTCCTCACTACTTCCTTTTACTGTTCACCGTCTCATTTATCTTGCAGTTAGGGGAAACACTGAACTCAATTGGTTGATCAGATTTTGGTGTCAATATTTTGGCACTAGAAGGAGGGCTCCCACTATACATTCTCCACCTTTATTCTTTGATAAGCTGTTTCGGACACGATGGCAAGAGGAAAGGCTACCAGGAGTGCAGGAGTCCCAATTGGCCAGCCCGAAGGTTAGACACAATAACGAGACGTAGCCGCTCCCATGGCAAGTGCCAACACCGGCACAGCTTCCTTTGCCCAACACCAACCTATAGTCTATGAAACTGATGAGATTCTGGCCTGGTAATAGCACTAAGAGGCACTCAGCCGGCGCTAGGAAGCGCTAGAAAACACAATGAAGGAATTGGCTGATATAGTCTGTATGTTGGCTCAAACACGTGCCCAGGGAGCACTAAGACAAGGTGAAGTGGTTGCACTTGAAGCCAGACATCATCAGTCAGGACTTCAACATGAAGAGCAGGCCAGGGTTGAATGGTGTCGAACTGGCTCGCCACGCTCTTCCAATTCACGACGAAGGTCCGAAGCCCATCGGGATCGGGAGGATAAGGAGGATGACTCCCAATGCGAAAGCTCGCATAAGAGCGAGAGCTCGCACGAAATTGATAGCTAAAGAGACACAGATTGTGACTCTTCCGATAACGGGCAAGATCAGAAGCACAAAACTTCAGACCGACATTCTCATAGCAGGCGAGAAGAGAGGAGTAGGAAGACCTCCAACCAACGGCCCGAGTCCCGAGACCCGATGGTCAAAGAACTGCTCCAGAGGATGGAACAACTAGAGAAGAACTCCGCATCCCAGGGGAATCGGGAGTTACATGAAGAGAGAACTCCGCTCTCCTGCTAGATTGAGACAGAGCCACTTCCCTGTAGATTTAAAATCCCAAACTCCCCCTCTACAACAGGGATAGTGACACTTACAGCCACCTAGACGCCTTTAACGTCCAGATGGGCTTACAAATCTCCAATCTGTTGGCAAAATGCCGAGTCTTCCCCACCACACTCGGAGAAGTGCCATGGACGTGGTTTAGAAGTCTCCTAGCTCGTAGCATAAGGAGCTGGGAGGAGTGCCAAAACAAGTTCCTTAATCAATACAGAGGGCTGAAAAGACAATTCACCCCCTCTTGCCACTTGGCCACTGTCTTTCAACGAAAAGACGAATATCTAAAGGACTAAATCGCCAGGTTTTGGTAAGAAGTCAGTAATGTAGACAATCCATCCGACAAAAGTATCCTTACTGTGATATCAGTTGGACTTCGAAAAGACAAAAAATTATAGAGGACATATACAAGTCTCCTGTCAAGAGCCTAGGCGAATTTTACGAGTGAGCTGCCAAGGAGATCCGATGAGAGGAAACCTTCGGCCCAAAGAAGCCGAGCATGAAAGAAGAAATCGATACCTCTAATCGAGGTAGGAAAAGGAATGGAGGCGAGAGCAGTAAGGATAGTCAAAAAGGGGGATCTGAAGGCCGAAATACAAAGAAGGTCTGGAGTGAACAATTTCAGTATCAGCATCGCTACGATTCTTATACCATCCTGTCGGGCGCACCAGATAGGATCTATGCGATCGAGAGGGATAACGAAGACTTCAGCAGACCCAGGTCAATAAAGACCCCCATTGAGAAGAGGAACTGCAAGTTTTGTACCTATCACAGCGAGGTTAGGCACAACACATCAGATTGCTGGGCGTTGAAAGATGCCATCGAAGACCTCATTAAAAGAGGCCGCCGGAGAGACTACATAGTGAGATCCCATGGTCAACGACAACTGTGTCCCCAACAACCTACGCCGCAATGCCATCAGACTCCTGACCACGAGGAAACGCCATCCATGAGGACCATTTTCACCATACATGGAGGGCCTCATATTGCTAGCACCTTGAACCGATCGCACGATCGCTATGTGAGAGCGGCGGGCCGCGTCCTTCTGATGAGTCATGTGGAGTGTGAAAAGCTCACTAAGAAGGCCAAGATATCCCACGATAGTATTTCCTTCACGGAAGAGGACACATAAGAGGTTTATTACCCTTATAATGATGCCATAGTCATTCGGGTGAAGATCAGTAATGCCAATGTAAGAAGGATCATGGTGGATACTGGGAGTTTCGTAAATGTAATGTACAAAGGGTGCTACGACTAGATGGGCGTGAATGAGAATCAGATGGACCCATCACCTGAGCCCCTCTATGGCTTCACTGGAGATAGAGTACTCCCAGTAGGACGGATTAAGCTCCCACTTACTCTGGGAGATCATGACAGACAAGCAACCATCATGGCAGATTTCCTAATTATAGATTGTGCCGGGTTTGTTCTACTCCAAGAGGCCGAAAATTTCTAAATTTTTCATGAAGAACACCAGTTGGCTGAACATACCCATCCCAGATCTCGTTGGATTGAGGCTTCAATATATCAAATACATCAAATAAAGAGTAAAAGGAAGCAAGACTAACCTTTAATCCAGCTTG
>JANHAO010005538.1:0-22489 GCA_026873985.1 Saraca asoca | reverse complement strand
ATTATTAAAGATCATAACTATGGTGAAACCTCAATCCTAGGCTTTTTAGAATTGCACCTTACTTATTATTTGCTTGCTGCTCTTTTATTAGATCTCTCTATTATATTTACTATTCTTATTTGATTTCGGCATCTTACATTGTAAATATCTGGTAATTGATAACAAGATCCCTGTGGGACTCGACCCGTATTTGTCAGACTCTATTAAAATTATGCTGTGTACTTGCGGAAAATAACACATCATTTAAATTAATTTGAAGTGAATTTACAAATTTTATTTTTTCACTATCCATGCATGCGATTTGAATTGGGCATTTTAAATTGATTTTGTGATTATGATTGTGAGAATAGGGTAAGTGTTCCTGCTTTATGATTTAAATTGGGTTTTTACACTAGTATCTTGCGATTTTGATCACAAGCTTATCAGGATTGGTCAAATATTTGCACATTTTGGCAATTCAAATTGAGATTTAAATTGTTTCTTGTGATTCGAATCAACGTCTTCTAAACTCTGTTTTCATGATTCTAATCGCGATTCTGATCACATAAATTTCTAGACTTATTGAAGGTTTACAAATTTTGGTTAGCAAAATCGAATTTTACTTTGTCTTTTTACAATTCGAATCCATACATTCAAATCTAAATGTCACAATTTTGATTAAAATTCAAAATTTGAATTTATGATCGCATGTTTGAATTTCATACATAACAACCAGTTTTTTAGTGTGCACTTTTACTTACTATAAATACCTATTTCACACATTTTTTTAGTGCAAAAACCCAACTCTTCAGAGGTAAACACTATCACATTCATTTGTTTTTCAATTCTTTACGTCATCTCTTATATTTGAGCTATATCTGATTGAATCTAATCCTCTAAAGCTTCATTTTTGTATATTGAATTGTTGAGTTCTTGTTATTTCTCTTGTATTTAATTTAAATACTATTGAGTTTCCTAGGGGTAGCCTTACCTAAGGTAAAACAATGGTTGAGCTTTTTCTTTCTATTTTTGGAGTGAGAATCTCAAATGGGTTGCAATTGCAGTTGTAGTTGTGATTGAGCAATCATTATATTTGGCTTCTCTAAGTACCAGTTCAAACTTGGAGTCTTTTTTTTTTATTATAGTGGATTCTAGCTTAGTTGAGAGCTTAGAAGTGGATGTACGTCTTGAAAATAATTTTTCAAGGGTGAACCACTATAAATCACCATTTGAATATCTCTATTCTTACTTTTTTACTTTCTGTACTATATTTTGTTTAGATTTATTAACACTCATAATCTTGTTATATAGTTGATATTATATTTGGTGGTGTTCCTGAGTTATTTGTGGCTATACATTTCTTGTTTCTAAGATAATTTGCTATTTTTGATAAAACTTAAAAGGGGTTTCTAGAAAATTATTTTAAAATTGTAAAATCTTAAAATCAATTCAGCCCATTTTGGTGGAATCCATAGCTACAATTGGTATTAAAGCTTAGATCTTGGTATTAAGGAGTAACTAGCTCAAAAGGATCTTATGGATTCAAATGATTTTAGTATTTTATCGAAATATCCTTCATTGAACAAACCCCCTGGGTTCAATAGTCAACACTACATGTATTGGAAATAAAAAATGAAATATTTTATTAAAGCTAATGATATAAATAAGTAAGAAATAGTGGAAGGTGGATACAATCTTCCAACTAAGATTGAAAATAATGTAATCATTTTGAAACTAAGAAGCGATTGGAATAAGGATAAGAAAAAGAAACATCTTCTCGCTTCTAAGGTCAAATGGATTATATCCAATTCCTTTTGGCCAAGTGAGTATGAAAGGATATTAAAATGTTCTACTACTAAGGATATATGGGATACTCTCGAAATGGCTTACATTGACGCAACCCAAGTAAAAGCTTCAAAAGTTCGCACTCTAGTTTCACAATATGAACACTTTAAAATGAATGATGGTGAATCTATAAAGGACATGGTTCAAGGATTTACTATAATTATTAGCCATTTAAGTATTCTTGGTATCAAGTTTGAAAATGCTAATTTAGGGCACAAGGTCTTACGTTCCCTAACCATTAAATGGCAACCTAAAATTACAATTATCAAGAAGTTTATGAAGATAGGTGTGCCAACTCTATAAAAGCTATTCAGCAACTTAGAAGAGCATAAGATGGAGTTGAAGAGATATTTCAAGGATAATGGTGATAGAAGAAGAAAGATTGTGGCCTTAAAAGTTCCTACAACATTTGATGAAAAAAACGATGATGTGAAGAGTTTGAAGGATCTCAATGAAGATAATGATGTGGCTCTTCTAATTAAGAAGTATCAAACACTTATGAAGGCTCATAACTTTAGTAGTCAAGGAAAGCTCCTTCTTCTAGAAGGAATTTTGATGATGAAGAGCAAAGTAATTCTTCCACTTCTATGTGTTTTAATGCAAAAAGTTAGGTCATATCAAACCAGACTGCCCTGTCTATCTCAAAAGGCTTTTGGAAAATGAAAGGAAGAAGAATAAGTAGCTTATCAAGAAAGTTCATCTTTCTACTTGGGGAGATAAGGATCATGATTTAACTTGTGAGGATGACAAGGATGAAGAAACTTTGCTTTGCCTCATGGCTATAGGAGATAATGATTTAGAGGTATATGACAACAACTTACTTCAATCTAATGATGATTTTGATGAATTGTATAATGAGTTTATGATGATTTGCTTAAGGCAAAAAAAAAAAAGTGTTAATCTTTGTAAGAAAATCATTATTTCTTTGGAAAGTAATATTGAGGATTGACAAAATTAAAATGATGATTTGAAGAAAGAAAATAAAACCTTAAACTATCATCCCAAGTGAGTGCTATTTTTGATACTCTCAAAACCAAAATTGATAATTTGAACAAAATTTTGAAAAAGTTCACAAATAGTAAGAAAACACTTGATGCACTTCTTGGAAGCTAAATGTGTGGTTTAATAAAGAGGGTCTTGACTATATACCAAGTGTGCCAAAATCTATTAACAAAAACCTCTTTGTTAGAAAAATAATAGGAAACCAACCATAGATTATAGCATTCATTCTTATGCCCACAAGAAAAACACTTATGTTCCAAGTATAGGTGAAAAATGGGTTTAGATTCCTAAAGCTTCCTTCTGTAAAGCTACTCTAACCTTGATAGACTCAAGATCACTTAGATTCTAGCTTCAAAAGAATGATTTCTCTTCTGTAAGTGTGTGGGAGATCTTAGAGTGACATGTAGTTTCTTTATAGTGGATGCTCCAAACATATGACTAGTGACAAGTCCAAGTTTTTCTCACTTTCTCCTATTGATGGCAGACACATCACTTTTGAGGATAATACCAAAGAAAAGGTTATAGGTAAAGGAAAAGTAGGTAAAAATTTTAATTCTTGTACAAAAAATATTTTGTTGGTTAAAGGACTCAAGCATAATTTGCTTAATATTAGTCAATTTTGTGACAAGGGGAATAAAGTCACCTTTGTCTCCACTTGTTGTATAGTTGAGAATATAAATGATAAGCAAATTAAGCTAGTTGGCAAAAGGTTCAAAAATATTTATGTGATTGATATTGACTATGAGCCAATTATAGATTCAAAATGTTTGGTTAGCTTGATGATTCATGAATTTGGCATAAAATACTCGCATATGTTAGTATGAATTTGATTGGAAAATTATCTAGAAAAAATCTAGTTGTCGATTTGCTTAAGATTAAATTCATAAAAGATAAGATTTATGATAAAATATTCTTTTAAACCTAAAAACTATGTTTTTACATCAAGGTCACTTCAATTACTTCACATGAACTTGGTTGGTCCTTCAAGAGTTAGAAGCCATGGTAGTAATTATTACATGCTTGTGATTATTGATGACTTTTTCAAATTCACATGGACATTGTTTCTTGCTTAAAATAGTGATACATTTTAAGCTTTTAGAAAGCTTTCTAAGTCTATTCAAAATGAGAAAGGATCAATAATAGTAAGTATAAGAAGTGAACATGGTGGGGAGTTTGATAACCATGATTTTTCTTGTTATTGCATTGATAATAGGCTATGTCATAACTTTTTTGCACATAAAACCCCTTAGCAAAATGAAGTTGTTGAGAGGAAAAATAGATCTCTAGAAGAAATGGCTAGGACCATGCTTAATGACAATGTTCCTTCAAAGTTATTTTGGGCAGATGTGGTTAATACTATATATTATGTTATGAATCATGCCTTGATCAAGCCAATTCTTCAAAAAAACCTTATGAATTATGTTTTGGAAGAAAGCTTAACGTGTCCCATTTTTATGTTTTTGTTTGTAAATGTTTTATGCAAAATAATAGTGAAGACAACCTAGGTAAATTTGATGCCAAATCTGATGAAACATTATTTATTGGTATTCTTCTACAAGTAAAGCTTTTTGAGTGTATAACAAGAGAACTTTACTAATAGAGGAATCCATCCATGTTGTATTTGATGAATCTACTACAAGTATTCATAGAAATTATGATGATGATAAGCAAATGAACTCTTGACTTTCTAAAAAAGATTCAAATGAGCTTCAATAAAGAGTTGAGGAAGAAGGAGACAAAGAAGATAAGGAAGATGATGGAGCTTCTCCAATGATCAATTTGGATGATGTGTAGCCTTATCACCTTTAAAAAGCTTGGAAAATCATGAAAATCCATATGAAGAAGTAAATGATCAGAGTTTCATCTCAAAGGATAAGTTGTAATTCATTAAGAGACATTTGCAATCATTTAGCTTTCTTATCACAGTTTTAACCTAAATCCACTGATGATGCTATAAGTAATGACCATTGGCTCTTGGCAATGCAAGAGGAATTAAATCAATTTGAAAGAAACCAAGTTTGGGATCTTGTGCCAAGACCAAATGATCACACTATTTTAAGAACTAAATGGATTTTTAGGGATAAACTTAATGAAAATGGTGTTATAGTAAGAAATAAAGCCCTATTGGTTGCTAAAGGCTACAACCAAGAGGAACATATTGATTTTGATGAAATTTATGTGTTGATAGCAAGATTAAAGGCTATTAGGAAGTTATTAGCATATGCTTTCATTAAAGGTTTCAAACTTTACTAAATGAATGTTAAAAAACCTGTTTTGGATGGTTTAATCATAGAAAAGGTTTATATTGAATAACCATTGGTTTTGAAAATCAACTCCATTTGAACCATATGTTTAAGCTTAAAAAGGTTCTTTACGATCTCAAACAAGCTCCTGGAGTTGGGTATGAGCGCCTAGCAAAGTTCTTTTAGAAAATGGCTTTTCAAGAGACGAAGTTGATATCGCATTGTTTATAAAACATAAAGACAATGATATCATCTTAGTGTAAATATATATATATATATATTAATGACATTATCTTTGGTGCTACTAATGGAATCTCATGCAAAGCCTTTACTAAGATTATGCAAGGTGAATTTGAGATATCAATGATGGATGAGCTTAACTACTTCCTTGGTCTTCAAATTAAGTAATCAAAGGATAGAATATTCATTAGCTAAACAAAATACACAAAGGAGTTGCTGAAAAGATTTGACATGGCATCTTCTAAACCTTTTGGTACCCTTATGAGTCCCTTCACAAAACTTGATTTTGATGAAGGAGGTTAGAAAATTGATGCCACTATGTATACAAGTATGATGGGTAGTTTATTTTATCTTATTACTAGTAGACCTGATATTATGTTCAATGTGTTTATGTTTGCAAGGTTCCAATCTAATCCTAAAGAATCACACTTAATTGCTATTAAAAGAATTCTTAGAAACTTTGTAGGCACTGGGCTTGTAGTATCCTAAAGCAAACTTTAACTATTTGGTAAGTTATTGCGACACCAACTTTGTTGAAAGTAAAACAAATAAGAAGGGCACTAGTTGGATATGTTAATTTCTTAACCATTCTCTAGTCTCATGGCATAGTAAAAAGTAAAATAGTATAGCTTTATCCACTATTGAAGTGGAATATATAGTTGCCAATAGTTGTTGCGTTCAAGTCCTTTGGATGAAACAATAATTATCAAACCATGATTTGAATTTTAAAAAAATTTTGATTAAGTGTGATAATACCAGTACCATTAACCTTACCAAAAATCATATTATACACTTAAGAACCAAACATATTGAGATAAAACATTATTTTATTAGAGATCATGTTCAAAAAGGAGATATTTCCCTTGAATTTATTCAAATTGTTTTTCAACTTGTTGACTTATTTACAAAACCTCTTGATGAAAATTGATTTGTGTTTATTAGAAGAGAATTGGGCATATTGAATCCTTTGAAAATGAGCTTACTTGATTTGATTCTCTTTTTTTGTTATGGTTCCCAAGTGATTTCAATTGAATTCTTTGTTTCAATTTAAATTCTTTTGTTAGTTTCTTTAAATCAATTCTAATTTGGGCATTGAAGAGTCCCCCAAATTTTTTTGTAGGTGCCTTATTTTTCTCTATTGACTTTTCATGTTGTTTAATCATCTCTGAGGTTTAATGATCCATGTTCATGTATTATTTTTGAGAAAGGGTTGGAAATCTAGAGCTTCTGGTGTCTTGTGATTCGAATCATGAATTTTAGTTCAAATCAACAAATTCTACATACTTTCAGGTTGCTTAGCTAAGTGCATGATTCTGATCAAGATTTGAATTAGTCAATTAACTCTAGCTTAGTGATTCTAATCATGATTCAAATTAGTGTTAAGATTGTTTAGTTATGCATTTGCAATCATGCTTGTGATTTGAATCGTTCAAGCATTTTTGGGCTCTTGATTCTGACCAAGAGTATGATATATATAGCCTACATGCATTTTTTAGACCAATTCTTCACTATCTTGTCAAACCTTGGCCACCCTCTCTCAAATCCTACCACCTTCTCTCTAAATTTTCATCAAATTTCATCAATTAAACTTGAATATTTTTTCACTAGAACACTTTCCCACCATTTTCCCTCAAATCTAATTGATTAAAATTTACAACTTCTCCAAAATCTCAAAGCCCCTAAATTTTCCTAAATCACATTCTCTCTTTCTTTTTTTTTTAAAAAAAATATCCAACATGACTAATGATTTTGCCACTAGTTCAAAGAAAAGAAAAAAGGTAGTTGGTGGCAAGAGAGCTTATCACAGTGATGTTGCAATAGAAGAGCAAAAATTCTTCCCAAATTCAAAATCTTATAAGACGTACATGAAGTATAAAGAAAAATCTATCTCTCCTATTAAATGTTAGGATAACAGATTTCGTAAGGATGCCATCTAAAATTGCATAATTTGTTAGAGAAATATAAGTTGCTGAACTTTATGTGTCATAGTGCTCCATGTTACCCTAGGCTAGTTAAAATGTTTTATGTTAACCTAGCCATACCAATAGAAGGTTATCTGTATCTATAATAAGGAAAGCTATTAATTTGGATATGAAGACCCTGTGCAATCTTTTTGGCATGAAGAAGGGTTAAGTTTCATCACTAGCAAAGATGTGATGGTCTATTCAAAAGAAGAGGCAATCAAAATGCTCTTTCCTAACACCGTTCCCATTATTACTACCAGAAAACTTATGATCACTAGATTGTTAGTGGAAGAGTGTCTCCTTCAATACACAATTGTCAAGATAATTCTTCCTTGCCACACCAACTTCACCAATATTGTAGAAGATGAGATTTTTCTGATGTGGGCCATGAAGAAAGGTCTAGAAATTAACATCACATACCTGATCCTATCATACGTGCGCACCTTTTTCATGAAGCTAAATTAAAGCTTCCTGCGCTTTGGGATGATCTCACTAAGGTTTTTTTTTTTGCATTTTTGAGTTCCTCTGTCATTGGAAAAAGGAAGTTAAAAATGTGGACAGCTCCACCTTGACAAATGAGAAAACTATTCATCATATGCATCTTAGATTTCTATATAGGATGTGGGTGAGGTAGGATGGCCCAACATCTGGGAGGTTTGGTGTTTTGGGTTCTAGCTTTGGTTTTGGTTCAAGATTTGTAGACCTCCAGAATGAAACTCTAACTCTCTTAAGGCAACTTCAGTTTCTGCAAACTCAATTCTTTGGGTCTATGGAATAATTTCACCAGCAAATCAATGAATGGCTTGACTTCATTGAAGCAAATATGAACGTGGAGATCCAGAACCTTCATAGTTGGTTGAACACCATGAAGGGACAACTGAATGAAATTCTTGATGCAATTGTTCCGAGTGCTTCTAGTTTTCAGCTTTGTTTGACTTATTGTTCCTTTAGCTTCTTTCCCTTTTCAATCTTGTTTTTAGCTTCTACTGACTTATAACTCTAGTTGTTGGATATTTGTTGTTAATTAAGGATTTTGTTTTTATCTTTTTCAATGTTATTCATGCTTCTAGTTTTTAGCTTTATCTTTTGCTTTATTCTTTTTGATATACCAAAAGGGGGAGTATTATGCATTTTGGGCTCTATGTGTTACATGCCTATAGGGGGAGGATTGTTATTTTTAAGAGAGAGCCTTGATTGATCTTTTTTGTCGAAATGTGTTATAGGCTTTGAATGTATGTTTGTTTCTAATCCTAAAATTGTTTGTCATCATCAAAAAGAGGGAGATGGCTATCCTTAGCCTTTTTTTTTTCTAAATTGAGTAAATTTATATTTTGATAACAATAAATGATTTTGGTTAGCTGATTTGGTTTAATTTCAGCAGATTTTTCATAAATGGCCTTGGGTTTCTAGTTAAAGACATAGATTAGGCCTTGTTTAGAATATTTTGTAAAGGTTTAGACTTATTAGAGTTAGCTCAAATTTGGAACTTTATTTTGGAAGATTTTCCTAGTGCTTTAATAAAAAAGTTTCTAAAAAATTATACTAAAAATATTTCAACTTTTTACTTTATGATTTATCATACTTATTTAGATTGCAATTGAGGTTTTGGATTGTTTTTATGAGGTTTAAAATGGTTTTAAAATGAATTTGCCAATTTTATTTTTACTCTCCAAGCCTGCAATTTAAATTGGGCATTTGGAATTAATTTTGTGATCTTAATCACAAGAATAGGGCAAGTGTTCTTGCCTTGTGATTTGAGCTAGGTTTATGCACTAGTTTGTTGCAATTCTGATCACAAGCTTATTAGCACTAGCCTAATGTTTGTACATTTTGGCGATTTAGATCAAAATTTGAACTATTTCTTGTGATTTGAATTGATGTCTTCTAAACTTTGTTTTCATGATTTTGATTGTGATTCTAATCGCATAAATTTCTAAACTTACTGGAGGTTCACGATTTTTGGCGAGCAAAATCTGATTTTACTTTGTCTTTTTGTGATTCAAATTGATACATTCAAATCTAAATGTCATGATTCTAATCATAATGTAGATTACAATTCAATTTTTGAATTCATGATCATGATCGCACGTTTGAATTTTACATATAATGACTTGTTTTTCATTGTACACTTTCACTTACTATAACTACCTATTTCACATATTTTCTCAGTGCGGAAACCAAACTCTTCAGAGGCAAACACTACTAAATTCATTTGTTTTTCAACTCTACTTCATCGTTTACATTTGAGCAAAATTTGATTGAATCTAATCTTCTAGAGCTTCATTTTTGTATTTTGAATTATTGAGTTCTTGCCATTTCTCTTGTATTCAATTAAAACACAACTGAGTTTCTTAGGGGTAGCCTTACCTAGTGTAGAAGAATGGTTGGGCTCTTTCTTTCTATTTTTTGAATGAGGATCTTAAAGGGGTTGTAGTTGTGGTTAAGTAATCATTATATTCAACTTCTTTAAGTGCCAGTTCAAACTTGGAGTTTTTCTTTTATAGTGGATTCGAGCATAGTTGAGAGCTTGTAAATGAATATACGTCTTGGAAACAATTTTTCAAGGAAAAATCACTATAAATTAGCTTTTGAATCTTTCAATCCTTACTCTTTTATTTTCTGCTCTATATTTTGTTAGATTCATTATTATTCACAATCTTGTTGGATAATTGATATTGTGAAAAAATTCCTCAATGTTGTGTGATACGTGATGTGTTTATATGGGTATGGTACATGTAATTATTTTTAATCATATTATTTATTATATATTTGATTTATTTATATAACTAAATAGGATAAATAAGGAAATTAATCTTAAAGGGATTTGTGATGGTGGTTAATTGATATTTAATGAGTACATTATTTTTAAATTAATTTTGTAAATAATTTTTTTAAATCAAGATTATGAATTAATTGAAATGAGATTTCTAAATTCTTCTTAAGTAGAATGAAATATTCAGAAAAATAAGAGAAAATTTGTGCTCTTCTTTAACATAATGGAAAACATGAGTTATTGAGTTTTCTACCTTATTTTACCGTTTTACTTTTAGAGGCATCATCTAAGGCCTATAGGACTAGAGATGTGTAATTTTTGCTATGTAAGACTCTAGTAGCTACTCTATAACCATCGAGAGAGACGTTTATTCATGATTGTAGATTTGGAGTGGAGATCAAGAATGCGTGTTAGTTCATGTAAAGCTTCTGCTATGAGATCCTATAGTTATATGAGGTAATCATTGAATCCTAAATTTTCTATAAATATTCCAATAGTAGTATTAAAGTCATTGTTGACATATTTCCATTTATATGTGTTTTTTCTTGCATGTTTTATAGGCTTTTTTTTATTGATTTACATGCATAATACATTGGGATATAGAACATAAAACATACATAAAAAATTGGAACTTTATGTTTCTTCCATGATATAATAATATTTGATATTATTATTATTCAATTTTGTTATATTTCACTATAAAAAATTACGTGATTTCTGATAGATTTTTCTGCCAAAAATCCATTGAAAAATTGGCTGATAATGAAAAGGCCATTAGTCACCAATGACAATAATCCATCAAAAATACTTAAAAAAATCCATTGAAAATTCATTGTATATTAACATTTGTTGGAAAACAGGGATGAATTTTAGAAAAATTTGCTCTATGTTTCCAACAAATTTTAATGTATAATAGATTTCTAATGGAAAAATCCGTTGAAAATTTGAAAAACTTTTAAACCATTAGGCACGCAATCTATCACTTATTTATGTTTTCCTTCTACTTCCTGTGCCTATCATAGCTATTTCTTGCTTTCCTATCTTAATTTTTGTACTTTTAAGGTGTTTTTTATAAATTTAAACTAATTAAATTATTCCAACTGCTTTGTTTTACATTTGTACTGATTGTTTTTGTTTAATTATTACCTATTTTTTTTGGTTATTTGGTTTATCTTATATAGGTTTTTGTAGTTTTGGATTTCGATTTTTGTATTAGTTTTTTTTGTCACTTTTCTTGTTAGTACATATCTTTAATTATTAGTTAATTAATTATTCATAATTTTTTATGTTGTTGGAGTTAATTTTTAATTATTAGTTGTATTTTCTTGTTTGTTTGAATTAGGATTGATTAATTATAACTGGTGAACTATATTTAGGAATTTTATACATTTTGTATTAGGTTATGTAAGATTAAGTGGTGAGATGACATAGTTAATAGTATTGTTGAAATGACTTTAGGAATTACATATATTTTTAATTAAAACATATTTTTACTTTAAAATTTATATATATTTTGATTTTATTAATTTTTGAAATTAATAACTGTCTTGTAGGTATTAATTATTAATTACTTAAATAGATTTGGTTATTGTTTATTATTTAATAAGTAGGAGAAAATATAATAATTGAACTATTTGTGAAGTATAAAAATTTTGTAAATATTTTCTCATATATATTTTGAAAATATATAGTGATTTTCTCCTATTTCAATTAACTTCAATAAATAGAATATAGAAATTTCTATACATTGTAGGTGGATGTATAATAGGCTTTTTCCTGGGTGTAGTGGATATAAGACAAATTTTCTTCATGGGATAGAAGAATTTATCGATTTTTCAAAAGCTCAATTAATTTATTTACGTGAATGTTGGATAAGGTGTTCATACTTCAAACATAAATATAGAAAATTTTTACCTCTTGATGAAGTAGGTTGATTTGTATAGATTTAGATTTAAATATGATTACTGGTGGTGGACTGATTATGGTCAGGAAAAACTTACTAAAAAGGGAGAATCTTCTAGTAATGTGACAAGAGATTTGCATGGTGCAAGTAATACGTATGAGAACATAGTGTTGGATATTGGTTGGCTAGACATATACAAGAAGGCTAGAGTTGACATAGAACGTAAAATTTCTGGTTCACCTTGATATAAGGAACGGAGGATAGGCCAGAGTAGTAAAGAAGTTCCTTTTAGGAGAATGTATTAATTGCCTTTAATCCCTAGGTTGGAAAGGTTGTATGCTTCGATGAAGTCGGCTCCTCAAATGAGATGACATAATGAGAATAAAAAAGAGACAAGCATTTTGTGTCATTTTTCGGATGAAAAAGCTTGAAAATAATTTGACCAAAAGTACCCAGACTTTGTAGTTGATCCTTGAAATGCAAGACTTTGGTTATGTTCTAATGGATTCACTCCATTCGATCATAACACTACACCATATTCATGTTGGCCAATAATAGTCGCTCTTTACAATTTACCTCCAAATATGTGTATGATAACTCCATATATGTTCCTAACCTTGATCATCCAAGGTCTAGAAAATCAAAAAAGTAAAATTGATGTGTTCATAAAGCTATTGATAGATGCGTTACTCACTTTATGGAGTGATGACATTCCAATATATGACATTTTAATGAAGTAAAACTTTCAAATAAAGGTCGCATTGATGTGGACCATCGATGACTTTCTTGTATATAGAATCTTTTTGGTTAGCAAAAGGCTGGAAAATTAGTTTGCTCGATATGTATAGAATCCACAAAAGCATTCATCTTAAAGCATGGGAGGAAACAATTATGGTTTAATTGTCATAGACAGTTTCTACCATAGGATCATCCTTATAGGAGAAATAAGAATAACTTCATAAAAAATGGAGTGATGATATTCAAATCACCTCCAAGATTAACTGGTGAACAGGTTTTTGATTGGGTTTATTTTACTCCAAAAGTCACAGAAACTTAGCCAATCAGGATGCCAGGATATGGGATAGATCACAACTGGACTAAGAGAAGCATATTCTAGGACTTGCCATACTAGCAATCCAACTTACTCTGACACAATCTCAATTCATGCATATAAAGAAAAATGTTTTTGATAATGTGTTTTATATAGTAATGGATGTTAAAAGGAAAACCAAAGACAATATTAAGGCGAGGTTGGATTTGCTGGCATACTATAAAAGAAGGGAGTTGGAGCTTAAAAATGCTTCAAATGGAAAAATACATAAATCTAAAACTTCCTACACCTTGAGCTTAGATGAGAAAAGGGTAGTCTGTGATGGTCAAGGAGTTAAGGATGTTTGATGATTATGCCTCCAAATTAGATAGATGTGTTGATGAAAGTGATGGTAAAATACTTGGTATGAAAAGCCATAACTATCATATTTTTATGGAAAGATTGTTTCCTATTACCTTTTTTGGACTTTCAAATTTTGTATGGAAGGCCTTAACTGAGTTGAATAAATTTTTTAAGGAATTGTGCTCAATAGTTCTGTGAGAAAAGGAATTGCTTTGAATGAAACAAAATATTCCCTTGATAATATGCAAGCTTGAACAGATCTTTCCACCAAGTTTTTTTTTAACTCAATAGAGCATTACCCATTCATTTGCTATTTGAAGCATAAGAGTTCCAACAAAATGAAATATATGATGAATGAGGTGTGGAAGAAAATGCCTGTTCAACTTGGCTGGATTAAGGATGAGGAATGGGAAGGCTTTCTCAAGTAGGAGGACCCTAAAATCAAGTTCAAGTCTGAGCAAAATAAGTGGAATAGGGCCTTGAATGCATAAGACAAGGTTCCTTCTTGCACATTGGCATATTCATCCATGTATTAGAGCATCTGCTACATATAATAACGTTATTTTAACTTAATGTTATTTATACCATTGTAGTAGTTTCATTCATACCTCTATGAAAATTTTCATGTTATGCAGATATGTGAGATTGGGATCAAACCACTTATGGACAACTTGTTCCACCACACCTACACCTAGATGGACAGCCAATGGGTCTTGTCTCGAGTTGCACAGTCCTATTAAGTATCTTTTCTTAACTTGCCTTTTTGTTACTAATGTACTGTATATTTGGTAGTAAAAATATTACAAATAATTAATTATTTTAATTTTTAGGAGAATTTCAACAAAAAAAGATGGCTTGGTGCAGACTTATGTGTAAAGAGGTCTTGAGGGCTTTGGAGGCATAGCTAATAATGTGGTAATCCATCTGATTGTGATTTATGGGTGTACATCATCGATGAGAACAAGAAGGAATGAGTCTATGGGTTGAAGTCCAAGGCTACTGTAGGGACATCTACATCGATTACTACATCTCACATTGAGAGTATGCCACAAGCTACACTGGACCAACTCATGCGCATGATGATTGAGATTTAGCAGCAGATATAGGTGAATTTCACTCGAATGGAACTCCTTATGTAGACTCAGGAGTAGTAACAGAGTCAACCACTGCCGCCTTCTCCTTCACCCCACCCTCATTCATACTACCATTGGCTACAGGTGGGCGTGGGTTGATTAGGAGTGATTTATGTGAATTTTTTCTAATCAAACTAAATTTTCCAATTTACATTTCAATCAATTTAACACTAACCAATTCAAATTTTAGAGCTGATATTAACTGCTCAAGTCAGTTTAGAGTATTTTTGGGTGGTTAATATCAATGTGGACTTGTTATAAGTTTTTTTTCTACATTTTTTGTGGTTAATATAAAAAAAACACTGGTAATTGCAAAAATATATCTAGAATTTCAAAGTTTAATATAAACAATTCTGCAATTGTCATGATTCATATACAACACAGAGTTTCACACATGAAACATGAATTCATAAAAATTATGCACTGCAATGTGCACATTATTTGCTCTGTTAGAAATTAATTAAAAAAATCTATTACACAATGGCAGTTATCATATAATTTCATATTGTGCAAATAATTAGTAATACACAATACTATAATAGATAAATGCTTTATTGGGCTTGGGTTTTAAACAATGAGAAAACACAACAGTAGATAAAAGCTTTATTTAACTTTGGATTAAACTTCGGCTGGGTTTGGTTAGAAGCAGTTAGAATTTTTTTAAACCATTTTTAACCATAAACTGATTTTTTTTTTTAAAAAAAATCACCCATTTTAAATTGTGTTTAAATTTTGACTACTTTTAATTGCTCAATTTTGATTTCATTTGATCGAATTTTTGTGGTTTATTTTTTTTGCTTAGCCCTACCACCAATCCCTTGTCTACTACTAGCCACCTTTTGCCTCAAGCGTTTGATCTACACCACCAGCCAGTGGTCCTGGACAATTGCAACAATATAACACTATTTGAGATTCGGAGATTGATGATCAATTCTTCTTTGACA
Source organism: Saraca asoca (assembly GCA_026873985.1). Taxonomy (NCBI): domain Eukaryota; kingdom Viridiplantae; phylum Streptophyta; class Magnoliopsida; order Fabales; family Fabaceae; genus Saraca; species Saraca asoca. Next base: position 7,070 of record JANHAO010005538.1, on the reverse strand, counting down.
ATCTTGAGTTGTCGTCACATTTTTATGTTTTTTTATTTTTTGAATAATATGTTTCATACATCATTGATTTGAATAATATAATTTATGAATTATTTTACTAATTTTATATATTTATACTTATTCATGTGTGTTATATTTTAATTTTTATTATAAATTAAATATTAATTTTAAGAAATTAGAATTAAAAATATTAAATAAAAATTTTAATACTAATAAAAATATTTTAATAAAAACTAAAAACAAAATTTTAAAAATTATATCAAATAAAATTTTTTAAAAAATCTTTTTTTTTGATGGATTTTTGATATTTTTTAGGACTTTTTTGATTGTTTTCTGATGCTTTTTGGACAAATTTCCAATGACTTTATCAATCAATTTATGATAGCTTTTTCACAGATATTCTGGTAGATAAAATGAGAAAAAAAATATATGCAAAAATCTTCACCTAAAAATTAGTTGAAAAAAATTTATGATTATGTTTCACTAACAATTATTTTCCGTGGAAAATCTATCGAAAATAACGATTTTAGACAAAATTTTTTTTATCAGAAATGACGTTTTTTTTTTGCAGTGTTTATTCATTAGTTGGCATTTTATGTTTTTAAATGACCTATTTATTTGTTAAATGGAAAATAAATACTTTTTTGTTTATCCCTTGAAAAATATGTTTTTTTGATAGATACTTTTTGTTTTGACATATATATATATATATAATATCATTTTGAATATTATATTTATTTGAAATTTATTTTCAAATATTTCACATATATGTTAAATGAAAAAAAATTAGTTTTTTATTTTCTTAGAAAATATTTTTTATGTATATGCATATTTTAATATTTATTTAAAATTTGTTTTCAAATATTTCATTTATTTGTTAAATGAAATTTTTTTATTTCATTTTAAAAAATATTTTCCTCTCAAGAATTTGTTTAAGGAAATATGCTTATTTTATGACGTACTTGTTTTGTGAAATTGATAAGGAGATTACTTTTAAATGAATTTGGATAAAGAAACCCATATAAAAATTGTTTAAAATATGATTAAATTGAAGGAGTTTGCAAACCCAGTTAGGTCTGATTACATAGACTCGAAAATGTTTGATCGGGGTGGAGAAGAAGAGAGTGCAGTTGCTTGACACATTGGTCATTCGCACCAGTGGCATGTGGGGGTCACGCGCCACCATAAAGGTGGCAAATGACAATGAAAATTATATCACTGAGCTCCACTCTCAAGCTTTATTTGTGGCAATTTTTCTAGATTTTTTTTTGAAGATAAAAATATTTTATTTATTTTTTTCTAATTTATTTGAGTAACTATTTGATATTATTTGAACCTAAAAATTTTACTATATATTTGCTACATATTATACCACTATATGTAATTTATTAAAATTTTTTAGAAATAAAAATATTTTATGTAATTATTGTCCTATTTATTTGAGCATTAATTTCATGTTGTTTAGATATGAAAAATTTTATTGTATAATTCTTACATATTATACTACTGTATGTGTTTTTTTATGGATTGATTTGATGTTGTTTGCATATTTGAATATTTTTTTGATTATTGTGTGTAATTTATAAAATTATGTAAGAATCAATTTTGTTTATATTATGGCATGAAATACTATAGCATGATTACGTTAAACATAATGTAAGGATAAGTCCATAATGCAATACTGCTTGAAATTGCATAGGTATTGAAGAAATACTATAGCATGATTATATTAAACATGTAATTTTGGAAATTTTTGATGAATTTCATAAATTGTTATTTCTTCAATCTTTTGTTACCTATGCAATTGATTGTCATAAAGACAATAAATGAGACTAACTATGAAGACTGGATTGAGTAGAAGATATCTGAGCTGAATTGTTGATATCACGTCTGGCAATTACCAAATTTCGTATTTGGCATGGAGAAAAGGAAAGCCGAAGATAGACAATGACTCAACTACTATGCAAGGGTTATTCATGGAAAATGGACACACTTTAATAGTGTACTTGATAACTGTGATGTATACTCAGGATAAGACCATCATGAAAGGCATTACTAACTCTCCAAATGCCAATGCGTTTATAGACTCTATAGCTTATAAGTTTGTAAAGTTTGATAAGGCTGGACAAGGATATTACCTCTTATTGATGGATAAAACTATTTAGGATGGTGTTAGTGGAATTAGTGAGCATATTCTAGAATCAGTATACTACTATAATCGCTGGAAGGGCATGAAAGTGAACTTGGAAAATAGTAATTTGATTTAACATGTTTTAGAGTCTCTTTCGGTTTAAATTGATGTTCTTAAGACATCATATCACATCTAAGAGGGTGAGTAGACTTTCAATGAAATGACTTCTATAGTTGGTCAAGTGGAAGATGACGTGAAGAATCAAAAGATCTCTGTGCTCACTTTATTTCACACAAGTTAAGCATTAAGCGTTGAAGTTAGTCATAACTAAATGGGAACTAACTTTAGAAACTAAGAAAATTGATTTGAGTGTGCATCACAATGTTTTGCTGGCTATAGTGAGACATTCTATTGAACATTTAGTGGTTAGATAGAGATGCAAGCATTTGCATTAGAAATTCATCATAAGTCTTAAGAAATAAAAGGAAGCCAAGTGATAGAATGCTAATAGTTGGATTGCAAATGGTGGAAATGTGCAAGATGAGTATGTAAGAGTAGTTGTTGTTTCGAAATTGGAGAGCTAGTCAATTAAATAAATAGTTGGATACAAAAGGGTTAGAATTAATGTAACATCCTTAATGCTATGACCTAGGTGTCTAGGTGTTATCTTCATAGGAGGATGGAGTGATTGATAAAATAAAAGATTCTTCATGACCTAGACTTATCTTTTTTTTTTTATTGTGTATTGATTACATCAAGGGAGATACTCCCTACTAGAGTTAAAGAAAGGAAACAAAACACTAGAATGTTGATGTACTGGAATTGATTCACAATAAAATAAATGGACTAATTACACTGAGTGCTGTAGGTAGATACTCATATTTCACATTCATTGGTATTTGATCAATTTTGTTAGGTGGAAATATCCACCGAAAAAGTGAAATCTTTAAATTCTTTTGGGACAATTAAAGTTAAGATTGAACTAAAAAATGAGAAGAAATCCAAGTGCTTTATTTCTAATACACATGGTGAGTGCTATGGAGATACGATAAACTAGTGTCAATTTTGATTCTTTTCTAAGATATCTCTAAGATTGTGAATTTTTAGGCTAATAACCTTATGCCTGGAACGCTTAAGTAGGATTGGATCACAAGAAGGTGAAATTCCACGCTTATGGACATGATCGGATGCATGCTGGTGTATTCAATTTTACTAGACTTTGTATAGGGTGACGCATTTAAAGATTGCAGTGTGTATTCTTAATTAAGTCCCTAGTAAATTTGTACCTAAAACCTTGTATGATTTGTTGTATAGGAAAAGCCTAGTCTTAGGCAGTTCCATGTTGGGGGGTTGCAAAGCTAAAGTGAAGCCATATTATCCACTTACAAAGTAACTTGATCCAAAGATTGTTGATTGTCACTTTATTAGATGTTGTAATGGCAATAGAAGTTGCAAATTTTATTATTCGATCGACACCACCAAGGTGATAGAAGCACTTCATTATGTTTATTTTGAGGATTGATTAGATAGTAGGAAAGAAAGACCATTACCATCTCTCTTAAAGAAGTACAATTTGTTATCTTACTAGAAGTGTTACTAGTTGAAATAAATCAAATTGATCCAACAGACCTAGAAGATGATCTAGTATAACATATGATAAAACCAATGGTGAAAATTGGAAGAGCTTAATGCTCCGTTGGTAGTAGAAAGGAATTAAGTCTTGTAAACAAAGTATCCTTGAGGAAATTCTAGAAGGCACGCAGATCAAAAATTACTAATGACCATATGGTATACCTGCAGGAGCACAAATTTGATGTCAATGATGGTAATGATCTCACCAAAATTTCAAGAAGCCATTTTAAGTCCTTATTCTTTTGAATGGATGAAGGCTATGAATGATGGATTGCTTTGATTATTTATAATGATGTGTGAAATCATATAGAGTTACCTATTGATTGCAAGCCTATTGGATGCAAAAGGGTCTTTAAGACTAAAAGGGATACTCAATGGGTGATTGAGAGGTATAAGGCCATATTGGTGGCAATGAGTTACATTAAAAAAGGAGGTGTTAATTATAAAAAATTTTCTTATTTATTTTAACTAAAGACTCATTTGGAGTTGTTCTGGCACTTTGACTTGGAGCTTCAATAAATGCATGACAACCTTCTTAAATGATGATTAGTCAAAAACTATTTGTGTAAACCAGCCAAACACCAACTAGATGGTTTCCAAGAGGTGATTAAAGAACAATTAGTGTGTGTGTGGAATAAAATGTTTAGACAATGGTATCTCAAGGTTGATGAGATTATTGTTTCTTTTAGGTTCAAGGAGAATAATGCAGATCAGTGTATCTATTTTTAAGTTAGATACAAGCATATTTATATTTCTAGTCTTATATTGATGATATTCCTTTTAAAAACAATATTTTGAGCTCTGTGATTGAGATAAAACATATATTGTCTATATATTTTAGATATGAAGGAACTTAGTGATGCTTTTTTTTTTTTGTGTTGGGCATATGGATCTATCATAATAGATTTTGAGATCTTCTTGGCTTGTCTTAAAGATTGAACGTTGAAAATATGCTTAAAAGGTTCAATATATTTTATGTGCTCTCCAAGTATTGCACCTTTCTAGAGATGTGAGATTCTTTCTAAAGCTCAGTATCTTCAAAATAATGTATAGATCAAGGTAGGTCCCATATACTTCCATTGTTGGTAATTTGTTATATGCTCAAGTATGTACACATCTTGATATTGCCATTGGTTTAGTATATTTGGGAGATACTTGAGTAGTCTTGATTAGAAATATTGGACTGCTACGAAGAAAGTTATGGAGTATCTGTAAAGGTTATTTTGACTTTGATTTTATGAACTATCTGGGTGATAGGAAGTTGATATCTAAATATATCTTTATGATGATAAGAGGAGTTATACCGTGAAAACTATTGAGCAGTTAATTATAGCAACTTCTATTATGGAGGCAGAATGTATTGCATGTTATGAAGCCAACTATAAGGCTATTTGGTTAACGAATATGATATTTGAATTCAAAATTGTAGAGAGAATTTCTAAGACTTTAACCATATGTTATGACAATGCTATCACAGTGAACTTTTCTTAAAATAATAATGAAAGTATTGCCTGTGCAAAGTATTTTGATATAAAATATCAATATGTTATAGAGAAGATATACAAGCATTATAAATGTTGCCATGGAGCGTATACTTGCAGATCTACTAACTAAAGGCTTAGGTGTAAAATTGTTCAAGAACAAGTGAATAGAATAAGTTTGGCTAAGCCTTTCAATGTTTAGGATTAGTGGGAGCTTCATGTTTCTTATTGAAACGATAAACTATTGTCATTGTTCTCTCAAAATTAGTGAAATGTTAATGATATTGCGATATGTTTTATATAAATGCATATATGACATTGTTAATTGTGCATATTTGTTTATGGCATATTGATGGACACATTTAGACCATAATTCATTATTGTGTTGAGATTTATTCTCATTTAGGTATCTTGGATGAATACATGAACCATTTTACAAAGATGTACATATGATTACATTTTGATATGTATGTCTGATTATTCATATATTTCACCTTATGTTTTGGTCATTGGAATATAAGGGTTCAAGACATGTATGACATGAGTATATTTATCAGATATGATGATCTACATTATTAGATACTTATGTTTGACCTATGGTTGTAATAGTGTCATGATTTTTGTTGACATTCATTATTATGGCTATATATTGTAATCCAATTCCTTGTTTGTTAAACTATGTTATCCAAGTGAGAGATTGTTGTAATTTCCTAAATCAGACTACCCTAGTTTAATTATATATTGAATTGGATTAATTGAATGTCATAACAATTAAATATGATGGGCCAACTAATATGTGATTAAACTATTTGGCCTAATATGACATGTAGACCGATAATGGACATTAGCTATGTGAGCCTTGTAACTGGGCCTACAATGATGGTTCTATTGGCCCAGTATGGTTAAAGCAAGATAAATCCTTATCTATACTCTAGACAGAGTTGTAGCCATCCTATTAAGGATATATAATAGTTCTCTTAACCTTTCTTTACTAGGACATATGAGGAGTGCACATGATGTGAATAATTCGAATGGATGGATTTGCATTAAAATATCATGTACATGTATTTATTAAATTAATTTATTATTTTGTACAAATTTAGATACTCTATAACATGATGTATACATTTTGTTATTGACTGGTATGTTGTACCAATTTCAACGATTCTTGCATCGTAGTTTTATCAATTGCTCTTTCAATATTGAATCATATCTTTTAAGGAGGTTTCTAGAGTTCCGTACAACATCATCTTATTCAATAAATAGTTGACACATGTCCCATTTTTATTTTGGAAAACAATTTTTCTGATCAAGTAACAAAGGAAAGTTTTTAAAATATGTTCCCTAACTACTGAGCATGTGTGTTTATTATCAAGTCAATAATAAATGAAAAAATATTTGAAATATCTTATGAACCCTTTTGAAGTATTTTATGTGCCATTTAAAATACTTCCATTGGTTTTCAAATTTTACTTTATTGAAATATTAAAACATACATTAATGATTTATTTATCTATTATATTAAAATTCAAAACTAATTTTGAAACTTTAGTGTATTTTATTGCATTTGGTTATGTCTTTTTTAATCCATGTATCATGTTATAATCATTGAAAAAATTACTAAAATAACAAAACAAATTCATTAAAAATAATGGAATTGGATACAATTAATTGTGTGAGTTTCCGTTTTTTTCTAAATAAACATTAAAAAATCTTAATGACTTCTTAGTCTTAATTTTACCTATGGTTGCACCAGATGTGGATAGAGCATTTTCTGTAATGAAAATTCTAAATAATTGATTATATAATCAAATGGGACATGACTA
>JANHAO010005537.1:0-22523 GCA_026873985.1 Saraca asoca | reverse complement strand
ATTACAAATATCTTATTATTTTGAGATCATGGTTGTTTATTTCATTTTATCAAATATTATGATTTTAATTACTTGATTTCCATGTCGGAATATAGTTTTCATATGTTAATTGAGATTATGACTGCAAAATGGGTAAGCATATCTCTACGGCTATATTATATATATATGTACTTTCAAACATGGTTTTTAAATGGGATTTTTAGGTGATCATAGGATTTTTTGGTCACTGTGTTTCTATGAAACTCACTTTTCTTTTTCCCATTTTTCAAAGCCCCAGGATTCTCCCTTAATCCCTCCATCTCATTTAGATTTAGGATCTACTCTTTGAGATAGTAGATCACTTCTATGGAGCTTACAAGTATACATATGGTGGAGCTAATGGCAGTTGTTAGGATGCATTGTATACATGTATGTTGTCTGGCTGCCCATTAGGATAGGGATTGTTTAGCTTGGGCCACTATTTTATTTTGTTATATGTTGTACAAGTTATCTTGGGCATGTAGCCCTATTTTATATGTGTAGGCATACGCTTGGATGTTGAAAAAATAGGGGAAATTCTATTGGATTTTTAATAGAATAGTTATATAAATATTTAAATATGCATTTATAAAATTGTGAATATTTAGTGTTTTTGTATTGTCAGACTTGTGGGAGGTTTCCTACTGGTGACCTTCTATGCTAGTCACGTTCCATAGGTTGAGGCGTGACAACCTAAAAGTTTTTTGAGGCTTGGTATGAGAATAATGGGTTATGTTAGGAAATAATGAACCAGATCCTAGAACTGTGAGTTCCATTATAGAGGAAAGGCATAAGGTTAGTGTTGGGGCAAAAGGCTAGGTTTGTGTGAATAACACAAGATTGGAGTAACAAGGAAGGTTATAATTGAATTATGACTATGCACTATGTGATTTATATTGTTGTTACATGAAATGTTGAAATATGATATGATGAATTTGAAATGTTGACTTATGACCATGAGAGCTAGAATTTGGCCTAGAATGGCCTAATGTGTTGAGAAATGTATATGGTGAATTATCTTAGCAGTAAGTCTATGAATACCCTATAATATTTTCTGGAAATGATATAAGTACTAGTTATTTATTGATGGTATACATACATGTGTATGTATGGCTCTTGTTGTGTGATGAATTCATATGTTTGGTACATATCTATCTCACTGAGCCTTAGACTCATCATTCTATGGATTATTTTTTAGATACTTAAGAATTAGTTGCCAATCCCTCTATGGACAAGTAAGATGGATAACAATCTAATGGAAATTATGGTTAATATATTTACCACCATAGTTGATAGTCATATAAGCACATTTAAAGTCAAGATCCATTATATAATAATTGTGAATATGGCTAGTTGTGAAGGGCTTCATGAGGTGGGGGTTGTTCATCTACAACCCCCTAATGTACTTTCAATGATGGCCATGGGTTAGTTTGATCTCCAAGGGATCTACCATCGGCATTCTTTTGCTCATCTTTCAAAAATGTACATAGCATGGCCATCGAGTCCTTAGAGATAGAGTTAGTCCAACCTATACATTTAGATCCATATATGCTATAGGTTAAACTAACTTTATTTTGTTTTGTCCCTAGAGGAACATGGGGTGTTGTAGGAGAATGTTTTGTAGAGCTAGCCAGGGAGATGTAGTTGCATTTTGAAAAAAGCTGTGAAAAAGTAGAACACTAATGTTAAAGAGGCTTGTGCCTTAATGGGCAATGGCTCTGATCATTATGTAAGTCTAAGTTTGTATATATATATATATATATATTAGCAGTACGAGATCACATATGTTCTCTTTTCTTTCTTATTCAATCAATTTAAGTCACTCACATACTAATGAAACTTAGTGAACCATGGTTATAATGAAATGATGAAATCAAATTAAAGGCTAGTGATTATCAATAGAGTGATTGATATTCATGCTAGTCATGACTAGGATTTCAGGTCATGACATGCTAATATTTTATTAAATTCTATTTCTTACTTTATTATATTAAATTTGTATTTCTCATTGTTTTTCAAACATATATTAAATTTCAAGGAAATAAAGTGTTCATCAAGAAAATGTATTTAATTTTAGATTATACATTTCATAAGCATTTAGCATGAATGGAAAGGATAAAATAAAATTATGACAATCAGAAAGTTATAGCAAGCTAGAAAGTAAGGGTAGTTAAAAGGAACCTAACAGAAAATATATAAAGGAATTGGAAAGACTTAGAGATGTTTGTGTTTGAGAACTAACATGTAAAGGTGGGATGTGGAAAACCTATGTGTATTAGGAGGTGTATTATTTATGGGACTATTTTTATTTTATCACATAGTGATAGACTACCTGTGATCATAGTGTAGTGTAGGAGGGCACAAAGCAAAAGGAACATATTTAATGTCATGAGGGACATATTATTTATTCAACAAAAATTACTCTTTTATGGCTCATCAAATGCCAGTATAATTTGTTTGTATGCATTATAAAGTTAAAAGGATGAAAAAACCACTACAAGAGAAGCCTATGGACATGCCTATGATTATGATATGATAATAGTAATGGTATGATCAAAGATAGTAAGTAAGGATGAGGTAAATTAGATAAAGAGGATATATTGGGGACATATGTGCCTATGGATTATATTTGCATGTATAGCCAGAAATTTTCAACTCGAAGATGAGTAAACTTTTTCTACTTATTAAGCACTTAGGTTATGCTCATCCCATTCATTAACATTGTCAAGTTAATGAATTTATAGAAGATATCTCAATTAGGAGATACTTTAAAGCTTGCATGTGATTGGCATAGGGTATATGGTCTCCATGATATAATTTTTAGTGGTTAGTGTCCATCTAGTCAAACAAAAGTTCCTAATTTATGGATTATGATTTTCTAGAAAATAATTTATTTATTTTAAAGAAATTAGAAATTATTCATTTCAAATGATTTTCAACACAATCTTGCATATCATGATTTTTAGATAAAAGGGCCTATCATATTTCTACATAGTTTTCATATTTTAAATTATAAAAAGGATTTTTAGAAAGGATTTGTTCATGAGTTTACTAGCCACTATTTGGTGATTTGTGCCAATTGCACCCCCTCCCCCAAATTTCAGGATATGACATTGTATCATTCCAAATGTCACTGATACTTAATCAATCAGGATATAAGGACATAGGGTGGATCACAATTAGACTAAGAGAAGCATATTATGGAACTTACCATACTAGCAATCTAACTTACTTCATCCCAATATCAATGTCATGCACATAGAAAAGAACATCTTCAATAATGTATTTAATATAGTGATTGATGTTAAGGGTAAGACCAAAAGCAATATCAAGGCAAGGTTAGATTTGATAAAATACTGTAGAAGAAGGGAGTTAGAGCTTGAAGAGGCTAGAAATGAAAATAATATATAGACCTAAAGCTTGCTACACCTTGAGCTTGAATGAGAGATAGGCAGTGTGTGAGTGGGTTGAGGAGTTCAGAATGCTTGATGACTAATTCAGAATGCTTGATGACTAAGCCTCCAAATTGGATAGGTGTGTTAATGTAAGCAATGGTAAGATACTTAGTATAAAAAGTCATGATTATCGTATTTTTATGGAAAGATTGTTTCCTATTGCCTTTTATGGATTCCAAGACCCTGTATGGAAAGCTTTAATTAAATTAAGTCAATTCTTTAAGGAATTGTGCTTAATAGTGCTAAGAGAAGAAAACTTGCTCCCAGTGGAACAAAGTATTCCCCTAATAATATGTAGCCTTGAAAAGATCATCTCACCAAACATTTTCTAATCAATGGACTATTTGCCCATTCATTTGCCATTTAAAGCAATGGTAGTTGGTCCTATGCAATACTGGTGGATGTATCCATTTAAGAGATTTCATAACAAGTTGAAAAACAAAGTTGGCCATAGAGCTAGTCCTCAAGGAAGTATTCAAGAAGCTTATTTGATTGAGGAGATAGCTCGATTTTGTTAATACTACTTTGGTCCTAATGTAATGTCAAAGCACAAGAGTTAGTAAGAAAGATGACTAGGGTGGTGATGAAACCTTGGAGCCTATTCTTTCCATTTTCAATCTTCTAGGATACCCCTCTGGTTTTTACCAAGAGGGATATTTAGCTAGTGAAAAATTGCAAGTGGCCACAATACATGTGCTATGAAACTATGAAGAAGTGAAGCCATATAAAGTGTGAGTGATTTAATCTTAATAAATCTTTCCATATCTTTAACTTTTATTAGCTCAAATTTAAAATACTAATTACCTAATTAACCTTTTATTCATTGTAGTGTGTTTATCCATTGGTTAAAGACTATGTACCCAAATATGCAAGATGAAGACATCAAAGCAATAATCAATAATCTTGTTTTGATTTTTTGTAAGTAAAAACAATGATTATCTACCCTATTTCACATTGTTGTACTTGTATGATGAAAGTTTGATGCTAAGTTAAGCTATTCTTAGGTTCACAATCCTTTAATTTGTGTACGCAATCAATATTTTCTAGATTTGGCTTGGGGTCCTTTGAGGGTAGTTAAAACATGGTCAATTTATTTTGTCAATAGGTATAAGTTTCGCACATAGCAATAAAGTCAAGGAAAAATAAAAACAATAGTGGGGTATGTGTGAAAAGACACAAGGAATGTCACAATAATGGAAGATAATTATTGTAGCATTCTTAAAAAAATTATGCAAGTTAAGTATCCTAGATTGTTGATCAAAACGGTAGTACTTTTCCATTATGAGTGGTTTTATTCTGTGTTAGGTTGTGGCATGAAGGTGCACCCCCAATATGGCATAGTTATAATTAAACACACAAGACAATGTGCTAAATATGACCCCTTCATTATTGCACAACAGGCAACCTAAGTGTATTATACACCACACCCACGAATATAGAGAGATAAGCAAGGTTAGTCAATTATTATTAGGACCAAGCCTTGTGGAATGGTAGAGGATAAACATAGTTGAATTTGCTTACCAAGATGACCATATGTCATGTGTGCCTTCATCACTCATTTGTTAGCTTGCACGATAAAAATGGTAGATTCAAGAAGGTTAATGGTTCAATATAGCTACAACATGAGGGGGATGTTGATGATGATGGCGATGATGAAGATATAAAGGAGGAATCTAATGAATAATCCTAATTTTTGAAACAATTGTTATATATAATGTATACATGTTTTATTCTTTAGTAATTTTTCTATAATTATGTTAAATATTTGTTACTTGCATAAATGCTTATTTACTTCTTACTCATTAATTAACATATGACTATTTTAAACTTATGTCACATGTGATTAATTCCATATGGTATGCCAAGGACATCATAGATGAGGTAGAAGGCAGCAATCTTAGGTACACGGTACCCCAGGCCCCCTAAATTTAAGTGCAAGTTCATGCAAAACAAGAGAAAAATGGTTGCAGAGTCTTATGTAAGTAACCACTCTTAACTTGCCCAAATATGTGACCTTATTGTATTATATGTTTAGTCATAAAAATATTACATTCATAGTCAAATAATTAGTTGTCTCAATTTGTAGGAGAACTTCTAGTAGAGGAAGAAGGACTTGATGCAAGCTCAGGTACAAAAGGTGGTTGATGGATCTGGGAGTATTGTTGGTGACATTGACTAGACCTTCAATCTTCTATTGTGAATGGTTAAGTCTTCCATAGGAATGGCTAAACTAGTTATTAGGCCTCACTCCAGCTTCATGCCAACTTTTCAATTCAAGGCACTACTACATAATCTCACTTATCTCCACAAGTAAATGCAAGAGCTTGCATCATAGTATCAACAAGTTTTGTAAAGTCAATATCACCTTGTTATGTTACTGATCTAGTAGTGGCCTCTTCCTCCCTATGGATACCAATAACCATTGCAATCTATGTGACCACCAACATCATCTTCATCGCAACCAACGCTGATATGGTCACCATAGGCGCAACATGCTAGATGGCTGATGCCATATATAGATGTGGATCGCTTATGGCTTGGCCAACTGCCTTCCTTCCTCATTGCCCCCACCTTAGCCATAGGGTGAACATCAATAGATGTGATAAGGACAATGATTTCACCTTTAGTTTTAGATTGAAATAATGTATTTTTTGTGTTTGATATTTGAATAATATATTTTATAAATTACTTGATCTGAATAATACATTTAATTAAAAATGTAAAACATTCAAATTTTTATTTATGTTTGGATTGTTTAACTTATTTTATATATTTATTTTTTATTATTTATACATTTAAATGTTTACTTTTACCTTAAAATCATTTTATTAAAAAATAAAAAAATCTTAATTTTCTAACAAAATATCTAAAAAAAACAAAATTTTCATTTAATTTTTCTAATGGATCTCTAACAAAAAATTAAAAAATTAATTTTTAAAAAAATCTTATGTTAGATTATCCATCAGAATACTCTATCAAAAACAATTTCCAATAGATTATTTATGTTATCTTGAGGACCAAAATCCATTGGAAATTTTAATTTCCAACGGATTTTTTTTTTTAATCCTAGGGGTTTTTCCATCGGAAATAGCAAGATTTCTTATATTGATGTATAACAATCTTGGTGCATATGACATATACGCTCCATTTTTTAGTGAGAGTGTAGAGTAATGTAAATTAGGAAATTAATCACATATTATTAAGCTATATGTTTATAAATTCTTCTCATTATAGTTAGACATAATTAAGCTCTAATTATGAGCTATAATGTGCCTTTCAATTTGTAAACCTTTTTGTATATATTCATAATGTCTCACAAAGGAATTCTCAATCCTTTACAAATTATTATTGCTTCTTTCTTAAGTTTCTGAAACTTGAATATGTAGAGCTAGAAATTAAAACCTTAAGTATAAAGATTAAAATCTTCCAATAGACAACAAACATAAAAATAAAATTGAAAACTCAAGTAAATGAAGAAAATAAATGAATTATTTATAAACAAAACCACTTTAAGCTTAACACAACTAAGGTGTTTAGGAAACAATATAATCAAATTGACCACCGTATGTAGCTTAGAACTTGGGTTTTTATGGAAATGTCATTTGGTTGGTAGTGAACCTGATGCGTTCCTAGAAATCTTTTGACAAGAAGGAAAATTAAATAAGCATGGGCAAAGAGAAGAAAAAGAAAACCTGATCTATTCGATCCCACTTGAAAATGGAAAATAATAAGAGAAACTTTTTTGGAAGAAAAATAGAGAAAAGTCTTTTAGAAATAAAAGGACTTAATCATAATAGATAAGAAAACTTAAATGACTAAGAAGTTATGGTGAAAAACTCAATTGCATGCAAAAATGAAAAGTGGGGAAAATTTGAAAATGTTTGAGAATCAACTATCTAGTAAAATAATCAACTCCAACTAACATAAAAAAATCAAGATTATTACCCTTACCATGTGGCAAGCCAACATATCTCACTTTCTTGCCATTTGCATAGTCTTAGAAGGCTTTCTTCTGGGAAAAAGAAAACATTATATTTGTCATGTTGCTATACAACCATAATCCAATTAACTTTATTACTATTTCCTCTTTATCTTGCTTTAACTCTTCTTTTCAAATGAAACTTTCAAAACTTTTCTAGTCTCCCCATACTCTCCATTCTAAGCTTGAAACTAGAGAAAAAAAATGGAGGACAAAGTCAAAGTGGAAAGGAAGTGAGAATTTAACATCTCTTAAGGTTAATCTAACTAGATCCAAACACAAATCTAGAAAGGTGATCAGTTGATCATGGGCTCAGACTCTAAGGGAGGACCAATCAATCGATCGATCAATTTCTAGAAAGTGGTTGATCAGTCAATGTCAAGTCAAATAAAACCTAACACATGAAATTCAAAGTTTTAGAATCCTAGTACAATTGGGTATCTGCTAGAATAGAAACCTTGTCGATAAAGAGCTTCAGTGCAATCTTTGATCCAAAAAATGAATTTCAGATAAATCGACAAAATAATATATGTTTCTAATTTCCTTTAAACTCATTTATGTGTTTTAGATTAGAATTAATTGGTTAAGTTGTCTTTATCAAAGTATTCACCACTTTGCATCTAAGCCTATGGCAAGAAGCCAAATGTAATATTAGAGATAGACCTATACATTGCAAGATGCAATTTCTCCATATGATCAGGTAAGTGAGATTCTACCCTTTTGGCTTCCTTTTCATATAAAATATGTATTTTTTGAAAATTGGCCAAGGTTTTTTGATTGTTAGAAATGGGGAATGTGGTCAAAGAATTAAACTTTTAGAATTAGGCCTAAATTAATGAAAGCAAGTGTTAAGAATTGTTATAAGGCCTGAGTAGTCATAAGATTACGAATTAGATTAGGAATGGACCTAGAATATAATATTTGATGAATCTAGACATAGGCCATAATGTATACAAGAAGGTATATTTAGTTACAACTCAAGAAATTGATTTCCTACATGATAATATGATTAATTGATTTAATATATGCATGAAATGGGTCATAATAAGAGAGTTCACAAATGATACAAGTTATGAATTAATCTAGAAATCCCATCTTTACATATACATATGGTCATAAATGTTATGAATTGATGAAGTGTTATGAAAAGTTTTATTTTATCATTCAAAAAAATATTATTTATTAATTTTTAATTTTATTTTCTCAAAAATATTTATTAAGATTTCATATGTTTCTGAAAATTATTAGAATCATTATTTTCTAGAAACTAAGAAATTATTGTTTAAAAAATATTATACTTTACTATTACTACTATATGGTCTTTATTGACATGTATATTGTTTCACAAAATGGTACATATTTATTCTTTTACTGAAAATGAGAATTTCTTCTAAAAAAAGTTGATGGGAACTCAAAGGATCACTCAAGGGGACATCAAGGGCTTTTCGATAAGTAAAATATTTTTCTATTTGTTTTCTCTCATACTCTACCTTTTAGGATGTTAATTAAGTTTAATTTAATATATTGGCCTTGTTTTGTGATTTGGCCATGATTTGGAGCTTAATTGAATTAATTACTTAATATTGCATTTTTTACACTATTTCAGATTTCAGGCTATGACTTGAGCTCTAAATGTTAGATTAGGTTAATCTTTATATGGTTGGAAAGCTAAGAGAAAGCTCTACAACTCTCATATCGAGGCCAAAGCCAATTCTACCATTTGGAGTCTTGAAATTTACCATGAATTTGCCTAATGTTTTCCATCCAGATTGACCTTTTCACAATGATTGGGTCATAACTAAAATTTCAAGGGGTCAAATGAGGTTAAACCAAAGCCTAGAGGTCCCTAAGGTCTAGCCCAATGTTTTTAAGTTTTAGTTTTGAAGGTCAACATTGAGGCTTATGTGAAACCAACATTTTTACTCTACTTAGGAATGGCTTTGTGTTTAAACATTTTGTAATAACTTAGGTTTTTTATTTTGCTAACTTGTCTAGTATTTTTGTTAGGCTTGTTTAGCACTTATAATCTGGCCCATCATTGATCCTAATTGCTATGAGGGGAGGCATATTTCTCTCACCGTTGAGATCTAATGATTGAGAACTGAAGAGTGTTCTTTTTTTAGCAAAGTGCTCTCCTAGGATTCTTACTAGAACTTGAAAACTTATCAAAGAGTTTCCTCTTTGTGACTTCAATCTTCATCACTTATCAATCTCTTTTGATCTTTCTAGGGTGTAGCATGAATATTCTTCTTTTTCTTTCAATTTTGAGTGCTAAATTGCTAAATCAGAGATAAATCTATGGGTATCTAGAGATCACATTAGTTTGGTATCACAGCTTTGGCTCTTCTAATTCAAGTGATATCTCTTCAATTTTCCCTTGTTTTTACTTCAATTTTCATTCCAATTTCATGTTGTATGTCTTTGATTTTCGGTAGCTCAATTACTTAATTAATTGATGTCCAAACGAGTTACAAATTTTGCTAAATTTTTCTGCTAAAGCTGATTAATTTTTGCTACTATTTTGGTTTGGTTTTTTCCCTATTTTTTGCATCAATTTTATGAAAAAAAATTTTGTGATCTTGTTGCACACTAAGTGTTTGATGTTAGCTTTGTTTCAATAAAATTTTTCTGGTTATTTTGCTTCATTTCTATTTCATTTCCTTACTTATTCTTGTGAAGGGTTTACTGAAATTTCTGCAAAATTTTCATCTTATTCTTTGTTGTATTTCAAGTGTTTGTTGATTTGTTTAAGTGTCCTTTTGCCTTTTTTTATGAGTCAATTTGTGTGGGACTGAATTACACTTCATTTGGTGTGATTTGGAACTATTTCTTCCCATAATTGCATCACTTATTGTTGTTGTCCCCTATTTTGCCCTATTTCGCTGAAACTTTGGCCTAAATTCTCTACAACTTTTGCTACTTCCTTTGCTTAATTTTGATTGTGCTTTGAACTTTAGACATATTCATGTTGAGTACACATAACTAGAAATTGATTTGTGACAATTGTAATTGAATTTAATTGTTTTTGGGCAACTTAAAGTTGTGCAAAGTCCTAAAAATTCTAAACAGCAAAAAGAGTTGTGGAAAAAAAGAAAAGAAAGGTGAAGAAATAGTAGTGAAAAAGTAAAATCGAAGAAAAGAAAAGTGGGAAAATGAAAAGTGACAAAAGAAACAAAGAAAAATCAAGAAAGAATCAAAGAAAAGAGCAAAAGAAAAATCACAAAAAGAAGAATAAGTGTTGTCTAACACAACAAAAAAATTCTACAACTTTTTGAGCTTAGTCCTAGCCAATCTAGAAAGTTGTTTTGAGTCAATTTCCTTTGTGATTCACTTGAATATGTTTTTGTTAGATTGCATGATCAAAATACAAGCTTAGAAATCAAATTTGGTGCAATTTTCTAAGATTTCCCCTACTTTGACTGAAAGTCTCTTCCCTTTTGTTATTCAATTCCTTTTATGTTTCTTGTTCATCCCATGCTTCTTTATTCTTGTTAGTTCATGTTGCATTTTAGTGACTTGAGTGTTGAGTGATTTTGCTTGCTACTTTGTATAAACTCCAAGATTTGTTACTTAGTTCTCATAGGACTCAAATGAGAGGACTAGAGTGGTTAAAGGCAAGAATGTGTAAGCACAATTAAGGTTAAAACCTAATTATGTGAATAAAACACTAGTGGAGTGATTAAAACACTTGTGAAGGTGTGAATTGGTGAGGTCCATATTCTCCTAACATTTATTTTGCAAAATTTATTTCTTTCTTAAAGATGAAAGGTGGAGGATCTCAACTCACTGAAGTCATGTTTACTCTTAGAGCTATGTAACAACAATTTGAAAGAGTAAATATGAAAATTGATGGGCTTGGTGAAAGACTCACTAATGTAGAGAAAAGTAGACATTCCCATAAGATAAGAACTAGAAGAAGTCATGACCAACATAGAAGCAATGAAGGGGATTGGAAGGTTAAAAGAGAAGAAGAAGAATTGTCCACATCTCCCTATGAGACTGAATGGTGTACAAGAAGAAGGGATAGAGATACTTTTGATAGAAGACATGAAAGATAAAAGAGACAGAGAAAAGAAAGGGTGGATTCCAAACTTCACAATATTAAGATGACCATCCCATCTTTCCAAGGCAAGAGTGATCCAAAAGCCTACCTAGAATTGGACAAGAAAGTAGAGCTAGTCTTTGATTGTCACAACTATTCCAAAGAAAAGAAAGTTAAATTGGTGGTTGTGGAATTCATTGATTATGCTATCATATGGTGAGATCAAATTGTTTAAAGTAGGAAGAGAAACTTAGAAAGACTTGTGGCCTCTTAGGAAGAGTTAAGGGCCATAATAAGAAAAAGATATGTCCCTTCACATTACTATAGAGAGTGTACCAAAAGCTTCAAGGCCTAACTCAAGATTCCAAGAGTGTTGAAGACTACCATAAGGAGATGGAAGTTGCAATGATAAGAGCAAATGTGGTGGAGGATAGGGAAGCTACACTGGTATAGTTTCTTTATGGCTTAAACTGTGACATTTTCAACATTTTTAAGCTTCAACACTATATAGAACTTAAAGATATGGTATATATGGTAATGAGGTAGAGAGGTAACTCAAGAGAAAAACTTCTTTTAAGGGTGCACAACAATCAAGCTCTTCTCAGAAGACTCATTTAGATAAAAGGCATGATTCAAGAGACTTCCAAGCTACTAAAAAAAACTTGGCAGAGACTTCCTCCAAGCCAAAAGGTGTTGATACTAAAGGCAAAGACAAGATGTAAGTGCCCCAAAGGAAAAGAAACATCAAATGCTTTAAATATTTTAGGCATGGACATTATGCTCCTAAATGCCCTAACAAAAGGGTCATGACTTTGAAAGCTAATGGTGAAGTTGAATTGCTAGTGAGCTGGAAAAAGAGAAAGAAAGCTCTAAGTCAAGTAATGAAGTGAGCAATGATACTTGTGATGTAGTGATTGAAGGAGAAACACTAGCAGTGGGAAGAACCTTAAGTACCTAAACTAAGGAAGGTAATGAAAAGCAAAAATAAAACATCTTCACACTAGATGCCATGTCACGGAAAAGGTATGCAATGTGATTGTTGATGGGGGAAGTTGTGCAAATGTTGCTAGCACAATCTTGGTTAAAAAGTTGGCCTTGCTTGTCCTAGATCATCCCATTCCTTACAAGCTTTAATGGTTGAATGAAAGTAGGGAGGTAAAGGTATCCAAACAAGTGCTAGTTTCATTTTCTATTAGGAATTATAAAGATGAAATCTTATGTGATATTGTTCCTATGCAAGTTGCCCATGAAAATTTGATAGGCATGTCATACATCATGGCTACCTCAATAAGTATAGCTTTAAGAAGGATAACAAGACCATCAATCTTGTACCCCTCACCCTCATGTAAATTTTAAAGGATCAAATAAAAAGAGAAAAGAAAATGAGTGAAGAAAAAAAGAGAAAGAGAGAAGAAAAAGACAAAAAGAGTGGTAAAAAAGAGTTGAGAAAAAAAAATAAGAAAAAATGAAGTGGAGTGTTTTTACCAAGACTAGGGAAATGAGGCAAGCATCTTATATCTATAGACTTATGCTTAGTCTTGCTTGTAAAGGAGCCTATTTGAATTTTAACTATGAAACTCATATTTCTCCTAGTGTTTGTGAGAAGATTTTGCAAGGCCATCACAAAATGTTCTCCAAGGATATACCCCATGGCTTGTTATAATCAAAAGGAGTAAAACAACATGCACAACAAGCTAACAAAGTGTTTGAATCAAGGGACTATAATGTTGGTGCCAATTTTAATGTTCCTAACCTCTCTTCTTTTGATGCAGGTTTTTATTCAAGGTCAAATCATTTTGAAAAGGGAGGGAGTGATGTGAAAATGTGAGATCAAGCTAAGACTCACCAAGAAAGTTTGCATCTACTAAAGGGCCACTCGAGGGATTAATGAGCAATAAATATTACTATTTTTATTTCCTCTCATACTTTACCCCTTAGAATGTTAATTGACTTTAATCTAGTGAATTAGCCTTTTAATTTGGAGCTTAACTAAATTAATTGCTTAATGTTGGGATTTTGACACTGTTTCAAGTTTCAAATTATAACTTGAGCTCTAGATATCAGATTAGGTCAATCTTTATATGATTGGAAAGCTAAGAGAAAGCTCTACAACTTTCATGTTGAAGCTAGAGCCATTTCTTCCATTTGGAGTCTCAAAATTTACCGTCAAGTTGCTTAAGAGTTTCTATCTAGAATTAACCTTGTCACAATGTTTAGACAATTATTTTGTGTTATTTTGTGGGCCACCTTTGAAACCCTTTTTGATTTTTTTGAGGCTATTTGACTCCCTTATTTTCCTTATTTTTTTAGTTGAATGAAGACTTATGCTTGTCTTGTTTGTGGGTTATTTGAAAGCCATATGTTTAGGCTAGCTTATGTAGTAGTTTTCGGCCAGCCTTGTTTTGGCTAATTAGTTGGCTTTGTCTTAGACTTAATTAGATTACTTACTTGGTTATTTGTTTCAGTGTTGTTATGAGTGGAATTTAGTATCCCGCAATAGGCTAGCAAAAGCCTGACAGAAGCTGTGTAGAAGCTCAGTTCACCAAGATGAAAGGTCACCAAGCAAGAGTGCGAGATCACTGTGAAGCGGACAACTCGCTGACAGTGAACCCTAGCTCATGTAGCCTAGCAAATCATCCCACAAGCTAACATCATTGTGTACTCTCAAGCTAGGACCTCACTCAGTGAAGTGTAGTACCTCATTCCTCAAGAAGCTCGTAGAGGCCAAGTGCAAAACTGTCACCCACTTAGCAATTTACACTGCCTTTTTTACAAGATAACATTGTAGGGTCCCACTTGCAGAAATCATTCTGTAGAGGCCATGTTGCAGTAGTCTAACTATCTTATACATTTATATTTGATGTAATAGAAATACAACATGTAAAATTATACTTGTAATCTTCTTCCCTCTATAAATATAGGAAAAAGCCCTTTGTAAAAAAGGGGGGAGAGAGAGCATTCTAGGCGGGAACTCTATAAAATTGTCTTCAGATATATGAAATGTTACCATGGATGTAAGGACCAATGCTGTCTGATTTTAGCCGAACCACATTTAACCTTTGTGTCCTTCACTCATCTTTTTCTCCCTTTGTCTTTCTTTACACCTACTTATCATTTAAATGACCAAATAATAGCTTGGGTTCTGAAAGAATCCCCTCTGGTTGGTCGGATTAGGTAGAACTAAAATCCACCGTCAACATTTTGGCATGCCTGATGGGACGCTTCTATTCTTTGGTTGTCTCTTTATTTCTCTGGTCGATTTTATTCGACCAAAATGGCAAGAGGAAAGGCCATCAGAAAGTCGAATGCTATTGTTAACTAGCTTGAAGGTCATACGGCAAGCTCTTCTACTCCTCAGGTCAACAATGGTTTTCCCCCGTCGAGTCATTGTCAACTTGCTATCGCTATCCCTGAGGCTGATGAAATGCAAACCTGGTTTCAACGTCAAGAGAGGCTGGAGAATATGATTGGAGAACTAACTAAAGTAGTCACTTTACTAACATAAGCACAAGTGCAGGGTCTGCAAAGATAGAATGAAGCTGCTATACTTGGGAATGCTCCCCAGCGACAGTGAACTGGATGTTTGAGTAGAGCTAATCAGTCTTCAGGTCATCACTCATGACAACGAACTTTAGGTCGTTGCTCTCACAGCTAGGAAAATCAAAGAGATCAGCAGTCTTCCAGTCAGTGATCTAAGGCACGAAAGCCATTACTAAAAGAATTGTTTCAAAAAAGGAACTGATTGAAGGAACATTTGTGAGCTCTAAATGATCAAGCTCACCATAAGGACAGGCTGCCATTCTCGAGAGAAATTGAGACTCAACCTCTCCCTCTCCAACTCAAGGTCCCTACAATTCCTCTGTATAATAGAAATACTGATCCTTATGATCATCTAGATGCATTCAATGTTCAGATGGATTTGCAAATGGTTCATCCTTTGGTTAAGTGCTGGGTTTTCCCTACCACATTAAGGGGTGTACTGCAGACCTAGTTTAGAAGCCTTAAACTCATTCAATACGTAGTTGGGAAGAGTGTCAATAGAAATTTATCAGCTAATATCAAGTGTTGAAGAGGTAGCTCATGCCCCTCTGTCACCTCGCTATGATCTTCCAATGTAAGCATGAGTCACTACAGGACTACATTGTTAGGTTTAGACTTGAAGTCAATTCAATAGAGAATCCATTTAAAGAAACCATTATGGCAACAATCTCTATGGGACTCTGCAAAGATGGAAAACTTTACAAGAGTTTACATAAGTCCTTAGTAAAAGATTTGATTGAGTTTTACGATGGAATGGTGAAGGGATCAAGTGGGAAGAAGCTTTTAGTTTAGGAAAGTCTGATCAAAAGAATGAAAAGGATGGGTCCACCCATGACAAGAAAAAGGGCAATATGGATTAGGTTGACCACTTTGACAAGTGCGTCACAAAGAAGTCTAGCAAAACCAAGAGTAAGCAATCCCAGCCCCCAGCTTGCCATGAATATTATAGTGCCTTAGTAGACACACAAGATAGGATCTTCGTAATAGGAAGGGAAAGAGAAGATTTTGGGAAGCCTAGCCCTATGAAGATTCCCTATAGGCAGAGGAACAAACAAGAGTTTTGTGCCAATCACAACGAGGTCAAGCATGGTACCTCAAACTGTTGGGAGCTCAGGGATGCTATCAATGACCTTATCAAAAGAGGTCATTTGCGAAATTACATGTTGTAGCCTTTGGAACAATGACCTGGGCTTTCCCAGTGGGATCCCTAGCAAGAGGAGGCCACTATAGTTAGAATCATTTATTGATATGTAATGAATTTTGAGAAATGATGAATGCATTTTGAATTCCTTTGTTGGTTTTTCAGATAAACCTTTTGTAAAATGTTATGGCAAAAAGCAAGTGATCTTTAAGTCTAGCAAGTTTAATCACCAACGTCGCAATGAGATTCTGAAGGCCACAGCTCTCATGCAAATTGAACCTATGTTTTGCCAAGTCACAACTCTCATATGACCTGAGCCTATGTTTTGCCAAGCTGTAGCTCTCATGTGACTTAAGCCTATGTTTTGCAAGGGTGTAGCTTTTAAATAACCTAGGCTAGTGCATTTCAAAGGCATGGATTTCATATAACCTCAAATTATTGCCAGCTTTCAAGCTAAGGCGCAGAGGCTCATCCCATAAATTATTTCCAGCTTTCGAGTTAAGGCACCGGGGCTCATCCTAGAAATTATTGCCAACTTTTGAGCTGAGACACTAAGGCTCATCCCAAAAATTATTGCCAGCTTTTAAGAGCTAAGGCTGCTCGAGGTCATTCCAGTACTACCATGACCTAGTTTTCATAGCTCTCATACGATCTAAGTGTTCACAGCTCTCACATGATCTAAGTATTTGTAGCTACTATGCTACTTATCGTAAAAGTGTTCTGGTTTTTAAAATCATTAACAAACATAACCGATTGTTTATCTAAGTCTTTTGTTTTACTGTGATTTGCAGGGATTCATTTTATATATGATGCACCAATCATAATATTCAACAAGTACAAAAAGCAATACTTTCGTTAAAGAACTTCAATGAGGTAAAATTACATCAAAAGATGGGAAATACAAAAATAAAAGTACAAAGTGTACAACTATCACTTCCACAAAGAAGAAGAAAGCTAGCTATCAGGAGGCAAACTCCTACCAATAGGAAGACCACCAAGCTTGGCTATTCCTACTTATATCCCTTATTAGCTAGCAACTCCTTCACACCTAGAGCAATTCAAAAAGTGCTAAGAGTCTGGCTAGTAAGGTTGAAACCCATAATAGGACAATGAGGAAATAATCCAAGATTTGCACAAGAATCCCCCGTAGCTAGCATAAAGAGCTATCTATAGGAGCCACATGTAGTAGGCCGTTCACACCTTGTGGTTTTTTGCAATAAGCTATACATGCTTCATAATGCTTCACCAGAAGTAGAACTATCAAAAACATTGGGGGGCTTAACTAAAACTTCCATCAAGCCATTTCATGAAGAAGCAAGAAGAGCTTCTTAGGCTTTATAAGTTGATCCGGGTTCGGTAAAAGACCTAATGGACAATTGGCTATTCTAGATCAGATGGTCCAGAGAAAATGAGACCACCACGCTAACGACTATAAGTCATCCATAGTAGGAGGTATGGCCACAGAAGGTGAAATGAAAAACTAAAAGATAGAAAAGACAATATGGCAATCTGAATGCAAAGACTTTGATTGCACGACAATGTGTAAAGAAGGCACTTTGCCAAAAAAAAACCACTAATAACTAATGTATTAGTTTAATTAATATCTATGATATAATGATTCATGTAAATGAGCAAAGAATGGTTTCTACTATAGAGGAATATTTTCTTATGTAATTCATTACATACTTAGCTTAAAACAAATCATCATGGCAAAACAAATTATATCAAGGGCAAACAACCTTATTTCTGTTTCAATACTAGCTATGATATGTATTTATCAGCTATAAAGCTAAAAAACTAGCGACAATCTTGGACTTTAATTATCAAATTGGTTTCACTACAATTTAGAAGACTTTAAACCAGTAAAAGATTTAGCTTAAATGAGCAAAGAGCATTAAGCTATAATTTTGTAGCAATTAAAAAAAAAGTTAAGCACTTCATCATCAAAACTAATTAATCTAAACAATTAGACATATGGGAATTCAAAAGACTTAGTATGGATTAACCTATAGAAGGAGCAATTTTCCAATTAGTCAAATGCTAAGCTATCTCCATGGGTTAATGGTCCTTTTCAAGTAGCGTAAAAAATCAGCAACAATGCATACAAAATCAAGCTACCAGATGCATATAGCATGTTTGCTATTTTCAATATTGCTGATCTATCTCTTTATCATGAAGAAGATGTTTAGACTCAAGGAAGATTCTTTTCCCACTCACAAAGAATGCCCCATAAAGGCCTAGAAATGAAAGGGAGTTTTGTGATTGAATACAAAATATAAAACAAAAATAGAAAGTAAATAATAAAGGAAAGTTTAAATGGGAAACTTTAATTCAAAATAGATTCGTATCTCCAATTCATAGAATAATCATCGACTTCTATTATGGGCATCTTTCGGAAACATGGATTAGGCCGACCAAGGTCCAATAAGAGGCTCAGTTAATTAGAGAGAGGCCTAGATTGGAGGACCGAGGTCACTCAGTGAGGACTCCAAGTCATCGGGCGTGAGTTGAAAGCATTGCTCAATGTCACAGCAGGGAATGCAGCTCGCTAAGAAGGCTCTCAACCCATCAGTGAGAAGCCTATCACCCTCGTGGAGAATGACCAGGCAAGGACAGTAAAGTCAGCCAAAGCATCTAGCTTGCTCATCTTCCAGCTCACCCACCAGAATTAGATACATGTATGGAGTCGAGTCAGCAATCTAAGGCACATGTCTCCAATTGATAGCTTAGCCTCCAGACCTACACATCAGCTCCCTAGAAGTCTGACAATGATTTGCCTAGTATTAATTACCCAACGTCAAGCATTAAATACTTAGAGTGGAGGAAAAAATCATTTTGTTGTTTGTAAAATTACACTTCTAACCCTCCCCCTTTCTATAAATAGGAAAGGGTGGTTATCGTAAAAAGAGAGGAAAAATCTTACATGCAGAAACTTTTCTAGAATATTGAGAGAGCACTGTTCATTGTAAGAAAATACTATAGTTGTATTGAAGGTCTCTAAAATAATCCTTTAGTGACAAAACAAAGACCAACACAGACGTAGGGGCCAACTTGGCTTTAGCCAAACCATGATAAACTCCTGGTGTTTACTGTCTCTCTTCTCTTCTGCTATCTCTCTTTTCTACTTTATGCCATATCTAACTCACAATTGGGGTAACATTGAACTCAAACCAATTGACCCGATTTTGGTGTTAATATTTTGGCACTAGAGGAAAGGCCTCCACTGTGCACTCATTGTTCTTCCATTCCTGATAGATTATTCTAAGTTGTTTTAAGTGCAATGGCAAGAGTAAAAATAACCAGGACTACAGAAGTTCCTACTGGCCAACCTGAAGGTCAAACACAGTAGCGAAACATAACTGCCCTTACAGCAGGCCCCAACATTGGCTCCACTTTCCCCAGCCCATAGCAGTTTATAGCTCCCGAGACTGATGAAGTTCAAACTTTGTAACAGTGCCAATAAGTATATGATCGACATCAAGAAGCACTAGAAAATACTATGAAGGAGCTAGCTGATATGGTTAGAGCGTTGGCTCAGGTGCACACCTAAGGTGCACCAAGGCAAGGTGAAGTGGCTGTACCCGAGGGTAGATATCCCCAGCTAGGACCTTAGCATGAAGAGCAAGCTAGGATTAAGCATCACCGAGTCGGCTTGTTTCATTCATCTAACTCATGATTAAGGTCTGAAGTCCACCGAGTTCAAGAGAATAAGGGAAATGACCAACGAGGTGAAAGCTCGCATCGAGGCAAGAGCTTGCATGAGATCGACGATGAGCAAGAGATAGACCGTGACTCATTCAATTGCAAGCACAATGAAAGGCATAAAACTTCTGATCGACATTCTTGTAATAAGCGAGACAAAAGGAGTCGAAAGACTTCCAGTCACTAGTCTAAGTCTTGAGACCCAATGGTCGAGCAACTACTCCAAAGAATGGAGTAGTTAAAGAAGAACTCTGTGTCCCAAGGAAATCGAGAGTCCCATAAGGAGAGAACTCCACTCTCTAACCAAATTGAGATGGAACCCTTTCCCCACAGGTTTAAAATTCCAAACATCCCCCTCTATAATGTGCATAGTGATCCCTATAGCTATTTAAATGCTTTTAATGTCCAAATGGACCTACAGACTTCCCATCCGCTAGTGAAGTGCCGAGTCTTCTCGACCACGCTTAGAGAGGTGTTGCATACATGGTTCAAAAGCCTCCCAGCTCATAGCATAAGGAGTTAGGAGGAATGTCCAATGAAGTTCCTCAACTAGTACAGGGCGTTGAAGAAGCAACTCGCCCCTTTCTGCCATTTAGTCACGGTCTTCTAGCGAAAAGATGAGTCACTTAAGGATTATATCATCAGGTTCTGGCAAGAAGTTATCAATGTGGAAAACTCGTCAAATGAGAGTGTCCTTACAACAATCTCAGTCAAACTCTGAAAAGACGAAAAACTATACGAGGACATGTACAAATCCTCTGTCAAGAGCCTGGGTGAGTTCTATGAGTGAGCCACTAAGGAGATCCGATAGGAAGAAACCTTCAGTCCAAAGAAATCAAGCAAGAAAGAGGAGGCAAGTACCTCCAACTGAGGTAGGAAAAGAAGTGGAGGTGGGAGTAGCAAAGGAGGCCAAAAGGGGGTTCTGGAGGCCAAAACGTGAAGAAGGCCCGGAGCGAACAATTTCAACCTCGGGGTTGCTATGATACCTACACTGTCTTGTCGAATACTCCAAATAGGATCTACATAACCAAGAGGGACAATGAAGACTATGGTAGACCTAAGACCCTAAGAACCCCTATTGAAAAGAGGAACCATAACAAATTTTATGCCTATCATAATGATGTTGGGCACAACACTTCAGCTTGCTAAGTGTTAAAGGATGCCATTGAGGACCTCATTAAGAGAGGCCACCTAAGAGATTATGTGGTGAGATCCTCGGGACAACGACCCTTGCATCCTTAGCAGCCTGCAATGCAACACCACCAAACTCTGAAGTGCAAGGAAGCGCCCTCCACGAGGACCATCTTTACAATACATGATGGACCTCACATTATGGGTACTTCAAACTGATCACGTGACTGCTAGTGCGAATGGTGAGTCGTGTCTTTCTGGCGAGTCATGTGAAACGTGAAAAGCTCACCAAGAAGGCTAAGATTGCTTCAGATGACATCTCATTCACAAAGGAGGACACACAAGGGATTCATTATCCTCACAATGATACAATTGTCATCCAAGTAAAGATTGGCAACGCAGAGGTAAGAAGGATAATGGTTGATACTGGGAGCTTTGTGAATATGATGTACAAAGGGTGCTTTAACCAGATGGGTGTGAGTGTGAGTCAACTAGATCCATTGCCTGAGCCTTTTTACAATTTTATGAGAAATAGGATACTCCCAATGGGACGAATTAGACTTCCACTCACTCTAGGGGACCCCGATAAACAAGCAACTATCATGGTAGACTTTTTTATTATAGATTGTCCCTCAACCTACAATGTGGTGCTGGGACGGCCCGCTATGAATGATTTTGATATGGTGGCATCAACCAAGACCCTTACCGTAAAATTTTTGACCCCGAACAGAGTCAGATGCATACGAGAGGAGCAATAAGTAGCCTAACACTACTATGAAGACGAAGTCAAACTTAGGGTTCAAGGGAAGAAAGTGAATATGGTGTCTAGAGGAGAGCCTTGGGCAGTGAGCATAAAAGGGGTTAATCATGACCTTGACCCTCGAGAGATGGACACTGAGCGAGTCATCGAACTAGTTGAAGAGCTTGAGGATGTGCGAGTAAGCGAAGAGGATGAAGAAAGATGCCTCAAGTTAAGGAAATGCTTTCCACACGATGTGAAGGTACAACTAACAGATTTTCTCAAGGCAAATGTGGACATTTTTGCTTAGAATCATAAAGACATGGTGGGTATCGACCCGAATGTGATGTCGCACAGATTGAATATCAATCCCCTAGTCAAGCCAGTTTGCCAAAAGACAAGACTAATGACTGTCGAGCATTACATGGTGCTCCAAGAAAAGGTCGATAGGCTCTTAGTGAACAACTTCATCTGAGAAGCTCACTACCTTACTTGGGTAGCCAATCTTGTCCTCGTAAAGAAGAAGAACGAGAAGTGGAGAATGTGCATTGATTTTATTGACCTTAACAAGGCATGCCCCAAAGATAGTTTCCCTTTGTTGAGGATAAACCAGCTTGTATATGCAATGACGGGGCATAAATGATAAGTAGAAAATGTACCTATAAAAATGATAGATTTTACCTCTTAAAATGTCATTAACTTGTGGTTTTTGTTTAACTTTTCCCTTAGTTTGTTAGTTTAGTTCTAGATACTACTGTAGTTTGTTATTTGTATTT
>JANHAO010005536.1:0-22506 GCA_026873985.1 Saraca asoca | reverse complement strand
CTTTTTTTTTTATAAACACCCCATTATGCATATCTATAAATAACAATGTGTATTTAAAACCTTTAATTGGAAAAGGCAAAGGCAATTGACAAGTCATATGAACACAAGACAGACGTGGCATCGAACATCAATGTATGACATAAAAGTTAGCTCTGATACTAATTGTAAATCTTTATAAATAAAATGTATATATTAAATAGCGAAAACTAACCTCCAGCCATAGTTCGATGATCTTAGTTGATCTCTCAGACATCTAAACATATGAAGAAATTGATAGAATAGAGAGCGTCTTCTAATTCCTTATCTATCTCAATTGGGACATTTAGATGGAGACACAGGCCCATATATATAGGTGGAATTAGGGACCCCTCAAGCTGCTACTTAATGTATCCTCCCATCAAAAGGATACAATGAATATCCACACTTAATTGAATATCACACTCTTATTTAATGTAGAAATTAATCTAAAATTGAGTCATGAGGGACACTTTCTCATTCATTCTCTCCTCATATTAAATTTCCCACATTCTCATTCAATGTATTATTTTTATTCAATGTTCTCACAAGAAATCAACAAAAATAAATAAAAATTCATGAATTCAATTCTTTCTTAATACATATCAACAAATATTTGTCGAATATTGAAATCCAATATGAATATGATATCGATAATTTGTCATCAACAAAGAACCTATGCATATAATTGCTTAGATACAGAATGAGTATGCAGATTCCCTCTTGAGGTATGACAAGAAGTAGGTTTAATCCTATATTAAGTTGGAATGAGAAGGGAAGTTTGGTGACTTCTTGTTAAACCTTAATGATATCGTAAGACGGTAGGCTCTACTGTATCTATGAAGTATTTGTAAAACGATGGCATATTTATGCTCAGATAATATGTAAGATAATGGTCGAATGTCCAGAGAAAGAGATTCATGTTGAAATCTTAGTATCTAATTCACTTAGCAATAATAATTTCAAGTTCATAATATAATTTTTATAGTACCCTTGGTAATGATATCTAGCCTAAGGAGAAAAGGTTTATAATTGGTTATCTGTATTTATCTGTTGTTGTTATCTGCTATGGTTTCTACTATTTATTTTCCAAATTTGTTTAGATCACTTTGTCCAAAGTTTTCCTTTTCACAATCCTCTTCAAATAGTTCTTCCAAAATTAAATTTAAGGAAGATCCCAAATCTATTTGCAAAGAGCAAATTGATTTTAAAAATATAAACTAATAAATTGATGACTAAGAAATGTCCAGAATTCAAAATGATAAACTTTACAAATCAAATTCAAGATTTTTTAACATATTTACTTATGTCATTAAGATTGTTGAAAAATTCTTGAATATTGATCCTTCACAATAAGAATTTGATATTCTTACTTGGAAAGATCTTGCAAAAATGAATTCCAAATATAATTTCTTGCATATTGGTTGTATTAAAGTTGCTGCTAGACCTATGACTAGACTAGGCTTAGATACTGCCATTCTAATATGCCTTAGAGATACTAGGCATTTAAATTTTGATCACTCCTTGTTAGGAGCAGTAGAAACTAGTGTATTGCAAAGGCCGATACATTTCAATTGTTTCCCTGATATATCTATTTGTCTAAGAGAAAATCATGGACATAAAATATTAGTCTTAAATACCAAATTATTTGGATATAATATGGTTTCTGGATTAATACCTATAGTCATAACCTATAGGATCCAATATAAATTGTATAACTCGTATTTAGGAATACTAAAAGCTCCTTTGGATAAGGGATACACAGCTTTTTTGTTGACTGACTATAGTAAAGCAAATGTCCAGGTACCCTTGAAGACACCCTGGAATAAATTATCTATTTCTTCAAATTGGTCTTTTCAAAAAATAGGACCACTAACAAGTCAAAATTCCCAGTTGTCCAGAATTATTCAACATAATTCGAGACAAGTAGATATCTACTTTGATAGAAGTAGAACTAAATTAGGGAACCCTAAAATAACTGAGGTAGAGGATGACGGTATCTCTACTTCACTAGAACCTGAAGTTTCTCAAAAGGAAACTCTAAATCCCCCCAGGCATTCAATTGCCACAAATTCAACAATGTCTATGGACTTGAAAAGTTTAAGAAGGACTTTCTCAGTAGTAAATATTAGAGAATTAAAAAATACCTGTAGAATCCTAAAGTCTATTTATGCCAAGACAAATTCCAAAGGAAAGGGTAAAATAGAGGATGATGCTAAGTCTAGTTTAGTCTCTCCACCTCAAACCCCAAATTATACCTAAGACCCAGAATTTCTATGATAGGGCAACCCTTAGAAAATAGAGACGAACCCTTTTAGGTAGATAGAGAAGCTTTGACAAAAGACTTTTATTCTAAGGAACATATCCTCGAAAAAACTTAGTTCTTAAAAAATTTTCAAGGAATCAAGAAAAAGCAAATACATGATAAATGGATAAATTTCATGAAAGAATTCAAGATAAATGTTCCCTTCTTTGATTGGTTCAAAGTATATGCTCAGGGAAAGCCAGAAATAGATTATCCATTTGGGGAATCAGTTAGTGTTACCACTAAAACAACCTAAACTTGGATAACTTCAAAATGTGAGAAGATAGAATCAGAACTTCCACCCTCTAAACCTTTTGTTATAAAAACAAGAGACTCTAGAAATCTTGCAATAGCCTCTCCTTTTAAAATTAAGGATTCAAATGAATCTATTTCTTTAAGAGATACACAATCTCTAATGGAACAAAATAACCATACCAATGGATACTTACAAACTTTAGGACAATAACTCCTTAGGGAACCTATTCAAATAGGAGAAATCCCTAGAATAGAGAAAATTCTTAAGCAAATAGAGCAACCCTTGTTCAAACCTCATGAGATTCCTTCTAATAAGCATAGACAGCTTAGGACTCATGAAGTAGGAATATCAAATAAGGAAGAAATAGCTAAGATCACTCAAATGATTGAAGATCTAGATAAAAAAATTAGAAAGAAATGCAGTTATCCCTTATTCACCTATAGGAGATAGCTCCAGTAGAAATCTCAGAGCTTTAGATAAGGCTTCAGAAATAGCTTCTGAGGAGGAAAAAGAGCCTAAGGTACAAACCCTAAGAACTATAGCCTCTTGGAGACCTAGATAACTAACTTTCTAGAATACTTTAGAACCCCAAATATCTCTTGTTCAGAATTCTTACAACGAGAATAATATCTATGAATGGAACATAGATGGTAAGTCTGAATATGAGATTATCCAACTCCTACAACAAGTGACTATGGTTAGTGCAGCTTATCAAACAATGCATGGATGTGATGATTCTACAGTTATCTATGTCTTAATAACTAGATTTACTGGTTAACTCAAAGGATGGTGGGATACCATCTTACAAGTTTAGAAAAACAACAAATCCATAGTGCTTTCAAATCTGATAGTTAAGGAGAATTAGTATTAGGAGAAGATGGAAGGCCCATTCTTGATGCTGTAAATACCTTGATCTATATAATAACTAAACATTTTATAGGAGACCCCAACCTATGGAAAGATAAATCAGCAGAATTACTTTCAAATCTGAGGTGTAAAACCCTTAGCAATTTTAGATGGTATAAAGATACCTTCTTCAAGCAAATTTACTCTAGGGTTGACAACAATCAACCCTTTTGGAAAGAAAAATTTTTAGTCAATCTTCCTAGATCTTTAGGAGACAAGGTTAGAGAGAAAATTAGGAGTAAATTTAATGGAACTATTCCTTATGAACAACTTACTTATGGACAATTGGTAGCTTATGTCTAGAAAGTAGTCCTTAAAATCTGCCAGGAAGATAAAATCCATAGGCAGTTAATTAAAGAAAGAGCCCTCAACAGAAAAGAATTAGGATTTTTCTGTGAACAATTTGGGTTGTCCTACCCTAAGACCTAAAAACCTAAGCACAAGCATAGGGAAAAATAGGCAGAATCCAAACCAAAACCACAAACCCGTAGGAGTAAACCCACAGATAGGATTTATAGAAGAAAACCTAGATACATTCCTCCACCAAATTCAAATACAAGACTTGTTTGTTTTAGGTGCAACAAACCAGGGCATATAGCCAAATATTGCAAATTAAGCAAAAAGGTTAGGAACCTTGAACATGATGAACAAATACTCAATCAAATTAGTAGTCTACTTGCTGAATCATCTTCAAAAGAATCCTTTTATGAAGATGAAGAACAAGTTCAAGAGACTCGCCAAATACAAGAAGATGATTTTTGTTCTTCAGAATCTGAAGAATCAGAATCATTTGAAAATCAAATGTTTTAAATGTTCTTTCTACAGAACAAGAACTCCTTTTCGATGTTATCTATAAATTACCAGATGATGATGAAAAGAAAAATTATTTACAAGAGTTCAAAAATACTCTTGAAAAACTAACCTCTTCAAAACTACCAGTTTTGAACAATTACAATTTTAAAAATGCTTTAGAAAGATTTGACTTAGTAAAGAGTGAGCCTGTTACCTTCCAGGACTTAAAATCTTAGGTAAATTTCCTTAAGGAAGAAATAAAGGTTTTAAAGGCCTAACAAAATCATTTTCACTAAATGTTCTCTGATTTGAGAAACAAAAATCAAGTTAGAAATGAGGATGAAGATATTCATGATAATGATATGTTTAGACTTACTTCCACTGTTAAAATTCAAAAATGGTATGTCCTAATAGAACTTATTGTTAAAAATGAGTATACAATCAAGACAGTAGCCTTATTTGACATAGGTGTTAATCTTAATTGTATCCAAGAAGGACTAGTGCCTACTAAATATTTTAAGAAAACAAAAGAAGGACTTAAATCTGCTAATGGCACTAAGCTCCCAATTCAATTTAAACTTTCAAATGTCATTCAAAAAAATGATTTTCATGATTTCAAAACAGATTTTCTGCTAGTTAAAGACATGACCAACAGTATAATCCTAGGTTCTCCACTTATTCAGTAGATACTACCTTTCTCAGTAACTACTGAAGGAACAGAGACGAAAAAACTAGGATAAAAAATAGTCTTCAAATTCCTTAAAAAACCCATTTTTAAAAACCTCAATTTAATTGAAAATAAAATTAGCTAACTAAACTATCTTTCTTAAGAAATAAGCTTCAAAAAGATTAAACAGCAGTTAGAAACTCCAATTGTTAAAAATAAAATAAAGGATTTGGAAAATAAAATCTAAAATTAAATTTGTTCTGATTTACTAAATGCTTTCTGGAAAAGAAAGCAACATATGGTGGATTTACCATATGAAAAAGATTTTTCAAAAAAACAAATTCTTACAAAAGCTCATCCAATTCAAGTGAACCAAGAATTTCTAGACTATTGCAAAAAAGAAATAAATGATCTTTTAACCAAAGGGATTATTAGAAAGTCCAAAAGTCCTTAGTCATGCTCTGCTTTTTATGTCAATAAAAATGTAGAAATTGAATGAGAAACTCTAAGGTTAGTAATCAATTACAAACCTCTAAATGAAGCTCTTCAATGGATTAAATATCCAATTCCAAATAAAAAGGATTTACTAAATAGATTGCACTCTCCAAAGATCTTTTCCAAATTTGATATGAAATCTGAATTTTGGCAAATTCAAATCAAACCTGAGGATAGATATAAAACAACATTCACAGTCCCATTTAGTCAATACAAATGGAATGTAATGTCGTTTGGATTAAAAAATGCTCCCTCTGAATTCCAAAGGATTATGAATGATATTTCTAATCCTTACACAAATTTCATAATTATTTACATTGATGATGTTTTGATTTTCTCCCAAAACATAGATCAACATTTCAAACATTTAAACATTTTTCTGGAAATCACCCAGAAAAATAGTTTAGTAATTTCGACAAAAAAGATCTCTCTTTTTCAAACAAAAATCAGATTTCTCGGTCATTATATTTTTCAAGGAACCATTACTCCAATTGAAAGAGTAATTCAGTTTGCTAACAAATTTTCTAATCAAATTATTGATAAAAATCAACTCCAAAGATTTTTGGGATGCCTAAATTACGTCTCAGATTTCTTTCCAAATCTATCAAACACTATTCAACCTATTCATGATAAATTGAAAAAATCTCCACCTCTATGGACAAATTTGCATATGAACATAGTTAAACAAATCAAACTTCAAGCTAAGAGTTTGCCTTGTTTACACCTCAATGATCCATTAGCCCTTAAAATTGTAAAAACTGATGCTTCTGATCTAAGGTATGGTGGTACCATGAAGCAAATTCAAAATGGTAGGGAATTTGTTGTGGCTTTTACATCTAAACACTGGAATCTTACTTAACAAAATTATTCTACCATTAAAAAGAAAATTTTATCCATAGTCTTGTGTGTTCAAAAATTTTAGTTTGATTTATTGAATTAACATTTCAAAATTAGGGTAGATTGTAAATCTATTAAAGATGTTTTATAAAAGGATGTCAAGAACTTAGCATCTAAACAAATTTTTGCTAGATGGCAGGCTCTATTGTCTGTTTTTTATTTTCAAATTGAATACATTAAAGGATCATCAAATTCTTTGCCTGATTTTCTCACCTGTGAATTTTTGTAGAGAAATGCTGAGAAAGGAAAGAGATAAAAATAAGAGTCTGCCTTCTAACTCTAAGATAATTCAGAGTCCACTTTTAGATTTTACTTCAAAAACAAATGCCCCACTGGCATCTAAATCCAAAGACAAAGGAAAGCAAGTTATTGCTTCCATCCAAATCTCCTCACTTCCAATTTCTCCACTAGAAATAGATTTACCAATTGAAACCCTACAAACAATTATAGAGCAAATTCAAAAACCCTTAGCTTTACCTACCAAGAAGACTTGGGCAGATATTGCAAAAGAAGAAAGTGATGAGAATAAACCCCTCCTTATCACTAAATCCATATTAAACTAAATAATAGCCCAAAAATCCAAACAAATGACCACAATTGGTTCATCCTCCAAATCTTTGATTCAAACTGATCCTAAGCTTCTCAAAACATAGGGCAAATACTTTCCCAAAACTAGGAAAGAAAAAATCCTTCAAATGGAACCAAAAATATGGCATGAAAATTCTAACATTGCCATAACCAAATTTCTCCCAAAAGATTGGCATTATCTGCCAATAAATCTTTCAAAAATAAGAGAATTTTATGAGTTTATCTTAATTGACACCAAATCAGTGATTATCGATCACCAGGTCAAGAAAGATGAACTAAATCATATATCTCATTCTACTTTTAGAATTGAGAAAATTTTATCAATTTCGGATTGGGGTCAAAACCCTTCTGTAGGCAAAAGGTTTTCTAAGACCTATAATCCAATAGGGTATACATACTGGGATTACATTCAAGTCTGGTATAATACTCTATATTTTCAAAACCAAAATCATGCTCACACTTGGTTATTCTTTTTCAATCAGAACACCGAGTATAAATTTCCAAATTAGTTTTTTACCTGGTGAGATATTTTTGGTCCCATACCAAAAATCTTTCCAGAAAATGTCAAAAAAGGTTGGGATACATTCCAATCTTGTCTTGATAACTTAAATCATGGGAATTTTCCCCGTTTTACTCCAATTCCACTTAAAAATTGATTTACTTTGGGTATACTTCTAGAAATACCAATACATCAAGGAAAATCAATTCTTGAAATTACCAGTTCTTTATAGGATTGATTCAATCAAATGGTAGGCATCTTACAATCAAGCTCACAAAGCACATAAATATCAAATTCAAAAATGGATTGAAAAATATCCTCATTTCCATAAGAACATAAAAGAGGGATCAAGCGAATTTCAACAAGACAAATCCAGCATTGCCGCTACATTGGCAGCAATTTCTTCTAATGAAAATTATGTGCAAAAAGCTCTAAGAAATTCTCCTCCAATTAAAAGGCCAACCAGCAAAATCTAGTTCTTCAAGTTCAACTAGCCTAACAGATGAAGAAGAAGATTTTGCTCAGTCAAATGAAGATGATTACTTTGGTATTTATCTTGCTAAAGATTGAAGCAGTCAAATGAAATTCAAATTCTAAAAGGATGAAATACAAATAACATTTCCACCAAATGAAATGCAAATGAAGTGTTGGTAGTAAAAGGACAAATTCAAATTTTGAAAAGAAGAAATGTAAATGAAATTTCCACCAACTGAAATGCAAATGAAATGCCTATAGCAAGAAGCCAAATTTGCTTTCGGTACTCTGACAAATATGTAAAAAGGAAATCTACCAATTCAAAAGAAAATAGATTCTATTTTCCCATCAGCCATGTAGTGAATAGTATGGATTCCTTATTTCCATTAGACTATAGTAGCAAAATTTTCCTTTAAATGTTCCCCCTTCCCCAGTTGTAAGGCACACTTTTGAATTCACCAAGCTACTAACTCTCCTGTAAGCATTCTCTGGAATACCAAAGTCCTTGTGAAATTGTAAGTCATCTTTCAATTAAAAAAAGTTAGTTGTAGTTCTGCTACGATCTCTACTTCATTTAGTTAGATTTATACTTTTGTAAGGGTATATGTATATATATATACGTGTGTGTATATGTATGTATGTCCTTTGTGGAAAATGGAGTCCAATTATTTCTTTTTTATATGAAAATGAAGAAAGATTACAAGCACATTTTGTCTTTATTGCAAAATTTGTTTAAAATGTACATTTTGTCCTCTAAGTTTGCCATTAGTTTCATTATTATCCTCTAATATTTTTTAAATAAATTTATTATTTAACTTTCATAAAATATGTAATTTCATTCAAATGACTAATTATATTTATTTTTTTAATAAAAGTACTTGTTTGCATAACATCTTACATGATATCTAACTTAGTTGTCCTAATATTATTATATTTTTCTTCTTTTTTTTTCTTTCTTTCTTTTATCCCCTTTTTCCTTCTTCTCTTTCATAGGATTTTCTATCTCTCTCCCACTAGCAGGCTATGCTGCTAATAACACCATTGCTACCTTCAACCTCACACAAGATAAGGGATGAGGAGAGGGTGGTAAAGTTGGGAAAGAGATATATATATATATATATATATATAGAGAGAGAGAGAGAGAGAGAGAGAAACATAGAAACCAGGGACAAGGAAGTTATGATAGTCATTGGAGAGGACGACTAGAGATTATGGCATCAAACTAAGAAGGAAAATTGGAGGGAGAGAAGGTGATGGATATGGTCTAGAAGAATGGAGAAAAAAAAGGGAAAAAAAAAGAAAAAGAAAATCTGAGAAAAAATGAATCTCTTTTAAATATTTAAATGCTGGTAGTTTATTTCATGCCATATAGGAAATGGCTTGCCAACATGGGCATGCTATTAGCAAAGTGAATGAAGTTAGTCATCTAAGTGAAATTATATGTTTTTTAAAAGTTAGTGGTAAATTTGTTTAGATTAATGGCAAAGTTAGAGGACAAATTTTGCATTTTGGCTTTCTAAATTATAAAAAAGGTAAAATACAAATAACCCTCCTAAATTAATGTCTAGTATCACACAACCCCAATAAAGTTGTAAATCCTATAAATAACCCTATAAAATTTTCAAAAACTAATGATGTTAAAATCCTAATTTAAAGAAATAGAAAAAGCAAATGAACCACTTTTCAATATTCTTTCTATTTTTTTTATGTAGTAAAATCATAGCAGTAAAGGGGGGAAAAAACATACCCTACCGTACAAATGCAGTTGAATCAAATTTTAACAATAACTTATTCAAAGTGTCATGACCTGAATGCATTAAAGGCTCAAATCCATTGGTAATAAATAAGCTTAGAAGAAAACTTATCTACAAATTGGTTAAAATTCATATAAAAAAATAGTTAGAAAGATTCATGAATAGCTTATATGCATTTTTCTATTTTTTGTAACTAAAATTTTAATATTTTTAGTTTTTTGAAAATTTTATAAGATTATTTGTAAAATTTAAAATTTTAGATGATTATGTGACATTAAACTTTATTTTAAGAAGATTAATTGTATTTTGTCCTTGTAAAAAAAACATAAGACTAGGTAAAATTTTGCTAAAGTTTTTTAGCAATGACACATCTGCAGATGAGCACATTCAACAAAAATATTTGAACTTTTTCCAATAGACTGTGTCTTAAATTGCCTGAATGTTTTTCGTGCAATGTCTGGGCAAAGACTAATATCTTTTTAAGGAATGTTGATAATGGAGGGAGGAGCAAAATAATTGAAATCTATGAATTCTCTAATACTACAGACCTTGGCACATGCCTTGGGATTCCTCTAATTCACAAAAGAATCACCAAAAATACTTGCAACCAAGTTAGGCTTTTTGACTTCAGTAGTATGATTTTGGAAAGTGTTTGCTTAAATGGGGTTGAAGAAAAATTATTTTCATGGATGGGGTTAAAATTAGGAAAACGTTGGTTTGAGTAATATTTTGGGCCAATTAGTAACTAAGCCATGTTGAAAACGTTAGTTTAGGTAATGTTTTAGGCCACATTGTAATTGGGTCGCATTACATAGGATAACGTCACCTACAAAAAGCAAGCTACGTTGCACATGGCAATGATGCCAGGTAGTCTAGCATAGTTAATATTACTCTTACCAATGCCACTTACCTAGGCAGGCGATGTTGTTCAGAGCAATGTTGCCAGCCATGCTCGGCTGCCTAGCTGCCCTAGCAGGCTTGCCTCTGAAAAAGCCTGCTTCCATTTTTTTTCTTTTTACTATTGCTCTATGACTCTTTCTTCTTCTTCTTCTTCTTCTTCATGCTATAAAAACACATTCTCTTCTTCTTCATTCATTTCACAAACTTCTTCTGCAACTTCTTCTTCACATTCATTTCTTCTTCACTTCTTTCTTCATTTCTTCACTTCTCTACTTCTTCATCTTTCTCATCCATTTCATCTTATAAATTTTCCTTCAAGCAATATTTATTTGCTTTTTTGACAAACTATAAAGTAAGTTTTCATATGCTTATTTACTATTACTTTTGTTAAAGAATTTGGATCTATTTTTGTGTAGTTAAGTCTTATTTTGCATAATTATTGACACATTAATTTGACTAATTATTATGCATTACTCTATGTAGATTTTTGTGTATGAGAAATTAAATTATCTGTCTTACATGCATGTTAATAGAAGTATTTTTTTTTTTTGCTCGAATTAATAATGTTGACATCAAATTTCAATCAACTAGTTGTAGTTCCGTGTTACCCCTGACTGCAAATTAAGGATGAAGAAAAATAGTAAAGAAAATCAAAGAAGGTAAGAAAGAAAGGTCACGACAGGAATTTATTGTGGTTTGGCTAAAGCCTATTTAGCCCCTACATCCATGTTGCTCTTCTGTTATTCACTAAGAGGATGCTTTTATAGAGCAGAATTACAATAGCAATGGAGCTTCTTCACAGGGAATATAGTGCACTCTTCATACCAATAAAGTTTCTACATGTATTTTTCTATATCCCATTTACAGTGATCCCTTCTTTCCTATTTATAGAAAGGAGGGAGGTTACAGATGAAATTTCATGATCAACAGAATGATAACCCTTGTTGCTTAAGGCAGTTAATGCTTGCCGTCGAGTAATTAATGTTAGGCAAATCATTGTCAATCTTTCAGGGAACTGATATGTAAACTTGAGGTCTGAGTTGTCAACTAGGGATGTATACTTTAGACTATTGATTGGATTCTATACGGGTGTCCGTTGGTGGTGAGCAAGTAGGGGTTAAGCGTATTTGTGATCCCGATTAGCCCTTGTCCTCCCCGCGTGGGTCGCTATCTCAGAAAGGTAGGCTTTTCGTTGAGGGACTTGAGACCTGCTCAGCGATCCATGCCCTCCTATCTGTGACTCTGTGAGATTTTCACTGCTCATACTAGGATCTTCACTCTGTGTATTAGGACTCCAGCTTGGGCCTTTTGCTTGGTTGATGGAATCTTCCTTCATGCTTCAAATGCCCCTAGTTACTCCTCCGGATAATGCCTATAATATAAGCCCTCGACTCTCGACACACTTTGCGGGCTGGGAGTTACAACTAGTAATCAAAACTTGAGGACCGTTGAATATTGAGATCTCGCGTTCAGTTTTGTTCCCAACTCTTGACTCTTCTACATGAGTGGGTTGACAGTTTGCTACCGGTTATCGCGGCTTGCTTTCCTGTAAAATCATATCATAACAATCATGGTAAGGACGCTTCATGAGATAACCTGTTAATGTAAATAGAAGGAATCTAAGCTAATCGATTTTAATAGATGAATTTGAATTTCAAGGATATGTGTGGCGTTGCCAGGCGGCTATGCCAGCAGGCGCAAAGATTCAGGGGAGGACTAGTTCTTTGTGCAGTGCTAAGTTTGTTTGCATAAGAATTCTGTGTCAGGTTAGCACATTACTCGGACGCAGGATTTCTATTTTGCCCTTAACTTGCGTAAGAATTCTATGTGGCAGCACATTACTTGGACATAAGGTTATTCCGCTCAAGCATTCTGTGCGGGGGTGAACACATTACTTGGACGTGGCTCGCACAAGAATTCTACGCATGGCTAGCGCATTACTTGGATGCAATAAGTTTATCAAGCCCCTGACCTGCGCAAGAATTCTATGTTTTTTTATGCATAACTTGGACGCAAGGTCGTTCCATGCAAGCATTTTGTGTGGGGGCAAGCACATTACTTGGATGTGGCTCGTGCAAGAATTCTACGCATGGCTAACGCATTACTTGGATGTGATAAATTTATCAAGCCCCCGACCCATGTAAGAATTCTACATTTTTTTACACATTACTTGGACACAAGGTCATTCCGCGCAAGAATTCTGTGCAAGGGTGAGCACATTACTTAGACGTGGCTCGCGCAAGAATTCTATGCATGGCTAGCATATTACTTGGACACGATAAGTTTATCAAGCCCCTAACCCGCACAAGAATTCTACATTTTTTAATCATTACTTGGACGCAGGGTCGTTCTGCTCAAGTATTCTGTGTGGGGTCGAGCACATTATGCGCATGGCTAGCGTATTACTTGGATGCGATAAGTTTATCGAGCCCTCGACCCGTGCAAGAATTCTATGTTTTTTTACGCATTACTTGGATGCGGGGTCATTCTGTGCAAGCATTCTATACTACAGCGAGCACATTACTTGGACACGGCTC
Organism: Saraca asoca; assembly: GCA_026873985.1. NCBI lineage: Eukaryota > Viridiplantae > Streptophyta > Magnoliopsida > Fabales > Fabaceae > Saraca > Saraca asoca. The sequence goes on along the minus strand of JANHAO010005536.1, from coordinate 9,421 downwards.
GCGCAAGAATTCTACGCATGGCTAGTGCATTAATTGGACGTGATAAGTTTATCGAGCCCTTGACCTGTGCAAGAATTCTACATTTTTTCACGCATTACTTCGATGCAGGGTCATTCCGCACAAGCATTCTGTGCAAGGGCGAGCACATTACTTGGACGCAGCTCCTGCAAGAATTCTACGCATGGCTAGCGCATTACTTGGAAGCAATAAGTTTATCAAGCCCTCTACCCGTGCAAGAATTCTACGTTTTTTTATGCATTACTCGGACATAGGGTCATTCCATGCAAGCATTCTATGCGGGGGTGAGCACATTACTTGGATGCGTCTCACGCAAGAATTCTACCCATGGCTAGCACATTACTTGGACGGGATAAGTTTATCGAGCCCTTGACCCGTGCAAGAATTCTACATTTTTTTATGCATTACTTGGACGCAAAGTCATTTCATGCAAGCATTCTATGCGGGGCTGAGCACATTACTTAAATGCGGCTCACGTAAAAATTCTACGCATGGCTAGTGCAAGAATTCTACGCATGGCTAGCGCATTACTTGGACATGATAAGTTTATCGAGCCCCCAACCCGTGCAAGAATTCTACATTTTTTTATGCAGTACTTAGACGTAGGGTCGTTCCGTGCAAGCGTTCTGTGCGGGGGCGAGCACATTACTTGGACGCAACTCATGCAAGAATTCTACGCATGGCTAGTGCATTACTTGGATGCGATAAGTTTATCGAGCCCCCGACTCACACAAAAATTCTACATTTTTTTATGCAGTACTTAGACGTAGGGTCGTTTCACGAAAGCATTCTATGTGGGGACGAGCACATTATTTGGACGTGGCTCACGCAAGAATTCTATGCATGGCTATCGCATTACTTAGATGCGATAAGTTTATCGAGCCCCTGACCCGCGCAAGAATTCTATGTTTTTTTACGCATTACTTGGATGCAGGGTCGTTCCGCGCAAGCATTCTATGCGGGGGCGAACACATCACTTGGTCACAGCTCGCGCAAGAATTCTATGCATGGCTAGCACATTACTTGGATGCGATAAGTTTATCAAGAACCCGACCCATGCAAGAATTCTACATTTTTTTTTGCATTACTTGGATGCAGGGTCATTCCGCACAAGCATTCTATGTGGGAGCGAGCACATTATTTGGACACAGCTCACGTAAGAATTCTACGCATGGCTAGTGCATTGCTTGGATATGATAAGTTTATCGAGCCCCCAGTCGCATGATACCGACGAACTATTTGGTTCTCCGTCTATTTTTACAAGCACTACTTTTTGTTTTTCCAATGATGGCAGGTAATAATTGCTTCCTTGCTTTTGGTGCACGCTTTCTGATCCATCATTTATTGATGGCTACACCTTTTGAGCCATCGAATTGCGGGTGCCTGATGGCCCTATTAAATCTGATAGTTGGATTGCTCCATTTATAAACCAAAGCCCTCTTGCTTCCTCCCTCCTATTCTACCATTTGAAAATATCTTCGAAATTCTAGTCTCCTCCGCCCGTCCTTCACCATGTTGGCTCCTACATTATCTACCTTTGTCGACTATTTTTTAGTCTTCCCGGCCTATGGTTCGACTTTTCTTTTTGTCAGGGATAATAGTTGTAACTCAATCGAGTCTCCTGTCTTTGCAAATCACGATACGTTTCTATTCCCTTCTTGATTTATGCCCTTGGTAGACAGTTGGAGGCTTTGTTATTTGTTCGGCTGAGGGAGGAAAGGGGGTGGGCTAACAAGTATTGATTAGGGATTCTCATTGACATAGCCGAGCTATCATTTGTCCATAGGGTTCATAGATGTTATGTCTGGATCTTAGGGATTCCAAGGTTTGAAAATTGTTCTTTCTTCATTTGCTGGAGTTTGAGTAATCAATGTGGTGGCTTAGGGTGTGCATGACCCGAGAGTAGTTAGTCTTTGCTTTCCATGTGGCTTGCTCATAGTGGCCTAACCAATCTTTTCCTTTGTAGATGAGATTGAGTCATGTACATTGCTGCCACCTGATAAGGGATGATGACGAAGAGGAATCTGAGTCGCCCCTGAGTGAAAGGGTCGTGCGACGAACTGGCGATGCGATCTCGAGCGAGAAGAGGAATGCCCTGGATTCAGTTATCCATTTAGACCTCCCAGAGTGTTCGAGTACTATAGCGAGCAAGCACAATGAATGCCAGATATTTACGTTCTACACTTCCACAATGCAACTTTGCAACATTAAGCTTGCTGTTCGATCTCATAGAACACCCAAAGGGTGTAGCCCTATGGTCCCAGCGATAGATGATTATGCTATGCATCCTTCTCGGGGTTTTATTGGTATCGGACTCCGACATCTCACCACGGGACTTAGATTCCCAATCCTGCCTTTCATCATCGATTTTCTGAATAGAATAAAACTTAGTCCATTCCAGCTTACCCCAAATTCTTATACCTCGTTGATTTCTCTCGCCCTGATTTATATGGGTAATCGCCTCCCACCGCCATCCCCCGAAACCCTATGTTACTTATATGACCTCAGATGTGCGAGCGTGTTGGATGGGCTTTATTATCTCTTGGCTAGGAGGACACGACACAAAGACATCCTACCAAAGGGGGATGCCAGAGGAAAATCCAATGCAGGACCTTACAAGTCCCGTTGGTTTTATGTTTCTTGTCCCTCACTTCGATATCTCAGAAATTTTAATTTTGCTCTTACCTCGGGTATGTCAATTGAGAGTGAGTGTGTCTTATGATGTCAGGGCTAGATTCTAACCTTTGCTTGTTTTCTTACAGTTGGGACTAGTAAAAATGCCACTTTATAGTCTAGGGAGTTTAACATTTTGGATAGCTTTCAATTGACTAGTGACTTTAAGCGCGACTTCAAGTTCAATGATTCCCGCCTCTATTTGTACAGACTCTCGCCCCCCATAGATATCGAGGTTATGAGAGAGGTCAGGATTCGATGATCATTGGAGGTCAAGCCAGCCAATTTCAATGATTATGATAATATCATGGAGCTCATCTTAAGGACACCACTGCCCCATGACAAAGGGGAAAATCCCCCAGCCCCTGAGGTCACCTCATCTCCTGTCGTCGCAGACCAACCTTTGCTCTCTGAAAGTGGTGTGGACCTTATCGTCACCAAGCAGTCTTCACCCTTTGTCACTACCCCATCACAAGAATCGATCCCGATACCATAGCCCGAGGCAGCGGCTGCAGTGGAAGTTGTTACTCGCTCTAGTCCTCCTCCAAAAAGGTAAAAAATTGATAAGGGGAAGAGGAAGGTAACTTCCCATAATGATGACGCTCCGGAGGTCGAGCCTGTGCCTCCATTAGCTGAACCTGGTTCCAAGACTGAACGATATGCTTGGACTTTGGTTGAGGGTATGAGCACACTTTTGGGACCCAAGCAAAAGTTCGGGGTGCTGGAAGCTGAGGATTTCACCCTTAGGAGGATGGCGAAACACATCGCTCATCATGGTCTCGTGGTAAGTAACAACAATTGTTTCTAGCCTTTTGTACATGCTTCGTAGCTTTGAACTTTGTTGGTTGGCTTTCGCAGAGCATTTTGACATTGTTGAAGATCGAGGAGGTGGCTTGAGATGCAGAAGATAAGGAATCTTTTCTTGTGGATGAGCTTGCAGCATCGATGGCTGAAAACCTTGAGTGGCGTGAGAAGGTTGAAGAGACGGAGGCTATACTTTCTAGTGAGATAGTGCGGCATAAGCAGGCTGAGGCTAACTTCAGCCTTGTTTCCAATGATTTGAGGAAGGCCAAGATGGATCTTGATGGAGTGAGCGCAGAGCTGCAGACAATTAAGAATGTCACTGAGGAGGCTATGCAAAAAGTGAAGTCCTCGGATCAACGGGCCGAAACTACTAAAAAAGAGCTGGAGTCATTGAGAAAGGAACTTCGTATTACGAAGGCGAAGATGTCCTCGTGGGTGGCAATCACGGCTAGGGAATCTAGATAGCAGACCTGCGAGGCTTTCTTCTTTACTCTATGGGAGAAATACCCTGAGTTGGATTTCTCTTTCTTTAGTTCACAGGCTTTAGAAGCTGTAGAGTTTTTTAAGAGGAACGCTGCCGGGGCTAGTTCTTCAGGTAAGGAGCAAAGTGTTAGGGTGAAGGCCCCTCCTAGTGAAGTTGCCGCTCTAGCTATAGAAGCTTCTGGTGACCCTATCTCTAAATCCCTCCTGATGCTATGGAGACTTAAGGCATTGATCTTGTAATTTCAACTTTCTTTCTTTTCGAACAATCTGCAAGCGCTCTACGCAATTATTTTTGCTATGGAAGCCGATTTTCTCTTTTGTGTTTATGATGCTTTGAATCTGTGAGATGTTTATTTACGCATTTACTAGAATAGAATTCCAATATCTTACATCAGTTACTACTTTGTTGCATAAAAAATTTACACCAAGTTCCCACCAGACTTTATCCTATCAAAGTTGCATACACATTTTTTATGCGATTGTCTCCCCTGGGCTGGGACACTTATTGGTAGTAATGGCGAAGATGCTCAGCATTCCAAGCATGAGGAAACTCATTTCTGTTCAAGTTCGTTAGATAATAGGCTCTATTACTCATGGCCTTCTTTATCAGGTATGGACCTTCCCAGTTTGGTCCAAGGGTCCCTTCACTAGGGTTACAAGCACACAGAAGGATGAGATGCAGAACGAGGTCACCCAGCTTGAATCTTCGGGCTTGCACCTTTCAATTGTAATACCTCGCAATGTGACATTGATGAGTGGCATTTCTGAGGCTAGCTTTTTCCCTTGCTTCCTTCATGAGGTCCAAGTTTGCAGCGAGCAGTCGATCATTGTCCACTGGTTCGAAGGTAACTCTTCGTTGGGTTGTGACTTCAAGTTCTACAGGGATCATTGCTTCACATCTATAGACCATCGAGAAGGGAGTCTCTCCCGTGGAACTGCAGGGCGTAGTCCTATAAGCCCTTAATACTGTCTATAATTCATCTACCCATGCTCCCTTTCTGGCCTCTAACTTAGTCTTCAAGATTTTCTTGATGATCTTATTGACAGCTTTTACTTGCCCGTTGGCTTGTGGGTGGTCTACGGCCGTGAAGCTTTTAACAATTTTAAGGTTGTCATAGAATTTGACCAATTGTTCGCTGGTAAACTGGGTCCTGTTGTCAATGACAATCTGTTAAGGGACCTCGAACCTACAGATGATGTTATTCCAGACAAACTTTTCAATCCTGGGGGATGAAATCTCAGCAAGCTCTTTTGCCTCGACCCATTTCATAAAATAATCCACGGCTACAACAGTAAATTTACAGTTTCCTCTTGCTTTAGGAAGTGGCCCGATTAAATCTATCCCCTATATGGCAGATGGCCATGGACTCGTCATCTGTTTCAAGTAGGCTGTTGGAGCTCGTGGCACTTTTGCAAACCTCTGGCATTTATCGCATTTCTTGATGAGGTCTATTGTATCTTGTTTCATGGTTGGCTAGTAAAAGCCCTGTCGAAGGGCCTTTTGTGCTAATGATAGTCCCCCAGTATGGTTCCCGTAATGTCCTTTGTGAATTTCCTTTAAGATGGTGTTACAGTCTTCACCTTCTATGCACCTCAGAAGCGGAGTTGTGAAGCTCCTTTTATAAAGCATGTTGTCGCAAATGCAATATCTGGCTACCCGAGCCTACAGGCACCGTGCCTCGAGCTTGTCTTCCGGCAATTTTTCATTCTACAAGTAGTTTAGGATAGGGTTCATTTAAGAATTAGGTGCTTTAGTGATTGACATGATTACATCCCGTAGTTCGATGCTTGGGGATGAGAGGAGCTCTACCTGAATTGCTTCCGTGAGATCTGGGTCGCTATTTGTTGACAAATGAGCTAGGGCATCAGTATACACATTTCGTGCTCGTAGGACCTGGGTGATTTCAAATTGCTGAAAAGAGCCTAATAACTCTTGGACTCTCTGGAGATAATCTATCATTTTTTGTCCCCGGGCTTGGTATTCACCTTTTATTTGATTGACAATAAGTTGTGAATCACTGAAAATCCTTAGTCTTTCGGCACGTACTTCCTTGGCTAATCACAAGCCTGCTAATAAGGCTTCGTATTCTACTTCGTTATTCATGGCCTGAAATCCAAACTTTAAGGCGTTGGAGATCTTGTAACCCTCTGGGCTGATAAGGAGTATCCCTACTCTGAATTTTTGGTCATTGGATGATCCATCAACGAAAAGTTCCCACCATAAGGCTCCAAAAGTTTCTATTTCCTCCTGAGCAGACCCTGTGAATTCGGTAACAAAATCGGCCAGTGCTTGTCCCTTGATAGTTGTCCTAAGCTTGTATTCAATATCAAATTGAGCAAGTTCTATGGCCCATTTGAGTAATCGCTTAGAGGCATTGGTCTTTTGTAGGACTTGCCTTAGCGGGTATTACGTGAGGACTCTGATGCTATGGGCTTAGAAGTAGGGTTGTAGCTTCCTTGAAGCGACGACTAAACAATAGGTGAGCTTTTCGATGGGTGAATATCTTGTGTCTATGTCCAACAATCTTTTACTTATATAATAGATGGGGAGTTGGATTCCTCCCTCTTCCTACATTAATGTTATGCTTAAAGCATGCTGGGACACCCCTTGGTACACAATTAATATTTTGCCCTTTCTTGGTTTGGAAAGAAGAGGTGTTCGACCGAGATAGGTTCTAAGTTCCTGGAATGCGATTTCACATTCTGGGGTATACTCGAACTTCTTGGCTCTCTTGAGGACATCAAAGAAGGGAATACACCTCTCTGTTGCTTTCGAGATAAATCAACCAAGTGCGGTGATCTGTCCATTCAGGTTCTGGATGTCCTTTGGGTTGGAGGGAGAATGCATGTTAAGGAATGCCCTAATCTTCCTTGGATTAGCTTCAATTCCTCTATTGTCAACTAAAAAGCCAAGGAATTTGCCTAATGCTACACCAAACACACACTTGTGCGGATTCAGCTTCATTTGGTACCTTTTCAAGGTTAGGAACATTTCGTCAAGGTCGTGGACATGATCAATGAGTTGTTTGGATTTCATGAGCATGTCATCCACATATACCTCCATTGTTTTGTCAATCTGTTCCTGGAACATTTTATCCACCAACCACTGATAAGTTACCCCCACATTTTTAAGTCCAAAGGGCATCACTTTGTAGTAGTATAGTCCGCGATCAGCGATAAAGAAGGTGTGTTCCTCATCCTGCGCAGCCATTAGGATCTGATTATACCCTGAGTAAGCATCTATGAAGCTGAGGAGTTTGTGTCTTGTCGTCGCGTTAACAAGCTAGTCTATTCTCAATAGAGGGAAGCTATCTTTCGGGCATACCTTGTTAAGGCTTGTGAAATGGATACATATTCTCTATTTTTCATTTTTCTTCTTGACCAGGATGGGGTTAGCCACCCAAGTGGGATATCATGCCTCTCTAATGAAATCATTTGCTAAAAGCTTGTCCACCTCTTCCTTAAGTGCCGCATAGCATTCGGCAGTCATCGATCTTCTTTTCTAGAAAATCGGCTTAGCCTGAGGATCAATATTCAACCTGTATGACATTACATTCAAATCGATGCCTACCATGTCTTCATGGTTCCAGGCAAAAACATCTACATTGGCCTTGAGAAAATTTGCCAATTATGTTTTCACGTCAGGCAGTAAGCATTTTCCTACCTTGAGGCACCTCTCTTCATCTGTCTCGCTAACCAATACATCCTTCAACTTCTCTACTGGTCTGGTGGCTCATTCGGCATCTACTTCTCGGGGGTCGAGCTCATCAATGATCTCTTTCTCACTCATTGGTTAGGGGTTTCCCCCAGATGCTACATTTACCTTCTTGACTTGCATTCCTAGTTTAACTGCTTCTTCATAACAATGATGGACTACTTATTGATCCCCTCATACGCAACCAACTCCGTTTGGGGTAGGGAATTTAATGGTGAGCATCCTACTTGACGTTACCATATCAAAATCATTCATGGCAGATTTTTCCAGCACTAATTATAAGCCGAGGGACAATCTATGATAAAAAAATCTACCATAACGGTTACTTGTCGATTGAGATCCCCTATAATGAGTGGGAGCTTAATTCTTCCCATGGGAAGCATTCTATCTCCAGTGAATCCATAGAGAGGCTTTGGGGATGGGTCTAGCTACTTCGTACTTATGCCCATCTGGTCGAAGCATGCCTTATACATCACATTGATGAAACTCCCAGTGTCTACCATTATCCTTCTTACCTCCACATTGCTTACTTTTGCCCTGATGACAATGGCGTCATTGTGGGGATAATGGACTCCCGATATGTCCTCTTTTGTGAATGAGACATCATTCGTGGTGACTTTTGCCTTCTTGGCAGGCCTGTCAATCTAGACATGGCTAGCAAAAAGGACACGGCCTGCTGCTCGTACATAGCGGCTATGTGATCAGTTCAATGTGCTCGTAACATAAGGTCCACCATGTGTGGTGAAGATAGTCCTCATGGATGGTCCTTCCTCACTTTCGGAAGTTTAGCGATGCTGTGACACAGCCTACTACGGGCGTGGGGGTCGTTGCCCCAAAGATCTCACCACGTAGTCTCTCAAGCGACCTCTTTTGAGGAGGTCCTTGATAGTGTCTTTCAAGGCCCAACAGTCTGACGTATTGTGCCCTACTTTAGTATGATAGGCATAGAACTTATTTTGGTTCCTCTTGTCGATAGGGATTTTCATGGGTCTGCGTCTGCCAAAATCTTCATTGTCCCTTTCTGTCACATAGATCCTCTCCAGGGTGTCTAACAAGACAATATAGGTTTCGTAGCGACGTTGGAGTTAGAATTGTTGGCTTCAAGCTTTCTTCGTAGTATAGTCTCCTAAGCAACCCTTTTGGCTTCCTTTGCCATTCTTGCCCCCACTTCTTTTTCTTCCCTTAGAGGTATCTGCTTCTTCTTTCCTAGTTGGCTTCCTTGGGTTGAACATTTCTTCCCAGCAGATCTCCTTAGTGGCCCGTTCATAGAATTTACTTAGGCTCTTGACGGGGGACTTGTATATGTCTTCATATAGCTTCCCATCCTTTCAGAACCCTGCAGAAATTGCAGTAAGGATGCTTTCATCTGATAGGTTATCCACATTCCTGATTTCTTGTCAAAACCTAGTAATGTAGTCTTTGAGTGGCTCATCTTTCCACTAGAAGACAGTGGCCAGGTGGTAGGAGAGAGTGAGTTGCCCCTTCAATGCCCCATATTGATTAAGGAACCTGGCTTGACAGTCTTCCTAACTCCTTATGCCGCGAGCCGGAAGATTTCTAAACCATGTTATGTTAGTTGTATATAGGTACCCTAGAGTCAATTTGATTAGGCTCTATTACATCTATGACTAAGTGGTCTGTGAATTTGGATAATAAAGGGTGAATATTCATCTTAGAATGCATATTGTGATCATATTTATGATTTATGCATAATTAAGATGAAGTCCA
>JANHAO010005535.1:0-22683 GCA_026873985.1 Saraca asoca | reverse complement strand
AAAGATTATTTTAAGAAATACATGTTTTCTCTCACAAGATAAGTGTGAAAGAGTTTTTATAAAAGTTTTGTTTTGATGGGAATTTCGTTTGACAAAAGTATTTATTTTCAAAAATATATATCTTTCTGATAGATTATAGACACTCAATTTGTAGATTCAATTTCAGTTTTCAGTGGGACTACTCGCTTACTAAATTTTTGAAACTCCCTTCAACAGAAATAAAAAACATAAAAATAGTAAAAATATTTATACAATAATCAGTAGAAAATAGAAATAGTTAAAAATGAACGTTAGTGAAATAATTTGTTATTAAATATCATAGTCTGTTAGGCTTGTAGGAGGTTTTCTACATGTGATCTTCTACGCTAGTCACGTATCCCAAAATGGGCCATGACACGATTCCTCACGATTTTGTCCTTTCGAAAAGGGCGCCTCACTTGGGAAGGGTTGGCCCCTGTCTTATAAGATATAATGTCATCTGATTTTTCATCGATGTAAGACTTCTACTCACTCTTTCCCTCTTTTTACCAACCATCAACAAGTATTGACTTACAGATTAAATTTTAGAAAAATCTAATCCTAATAAACATATAATTAAACACTTAATCTTTTATGATATTTGAAATGTATAATTCACGTGAATTTTATAGATTCTGATAGATAGCAAATAATATAAAATTATATATATATAATTTATATTATTGATATTTAAAATTTAATAATGAATTTTATAAAAAAATTTATTTGATAAAGAGTAATGCAATAATATAAAATTATGTGTAAATTAAATAATGTAATTTTAGGCACGACATTATAGTCCTGGTCATATTTTAAATATAACATATGTTTTTATCTTAATTACTTGTATATGAATAATTTTTTGTCAGTTTCATAAATTTGTTATAGCGATTTTTGTTTTTTTATTATGCTTTTACATATTCTAAGAAGTTTATATTAATATTCTAATAATTTGTGCGAAAATTTTCATTCCTTTTCTAATTATATTTATAAAAAGTTATGTCTTTTAACTAAAAAAATTATTTCAAAAATTTTGTAATGTAGCTTTTTTTTATAGAATTTAATATTTGCTTTCTATACTTATTACAGTAAAAAAAAATGCATAAAAATATAATTTTTTATGAAATTATTGCAAGTTTTACGTGAAGTTTAAAAAAACTTGCAATATATATTTAACTAGATATGGAAGCACTACCCAATTTTTGAATAAGTGTAAATTTCACAACACAAATAATTTATAATTAAATTTTAATTATAAAAAAAACTCAGAGACAAAGAAGTGCTAGTCACACGTGCGACGTGAGACTTGCTGACATCATAATTCACAACTCTTCACAGATCAAGTAAATATGATTTAAAAGTTTGACAAGAGAAAGGAAAATTATATTTTCACTTTTCAACTTTCACTTCCTTACTCACTTTTTCACACAATTAAACGGGATTAGCATATTTAATACCGAATCTAGAAAATTCATAAAGCTAAAATATAAAAGAAGGTGAAGTATGGACATCAAATGTCACTTAATCTAAAGATTTCTAAAAATCTATGTTTTTAAGTTCGTTTAAAGCTTTTCAATTGAAATATAACAAAAATAGTTTATTCAAAATATGTCTTACGATTAATCATATTTTTTTCAAAAAAATAAAATATAACTACATCAATAGAATTTTTTTCTCTTATATTTTAATGAATCACATGAAAATTAGAAAAGGGAAAGCTTATACAGTTGAAAATATATTATCACGTTATTGCCCAAGATATTATAAAAAAAATCAAGAATATTTATAAACATTTAAAATAAATACTTTTTAATCGATTATATATAATTATTCATCCAATTGTTATTAAATAATTAAAATTATTAAAACTCTACTAGAAATTCTTGCTCGTTCTTGTTTTGATGACGTGCATCTTACTGTTTACTGATAATATAAAAAACTTTGCATTAAAAGTGAATGACTTTAAACACTTTTTTTTTTTCCCTTTGCCCGAATGCATGATTATTAAAGTTATGGGTTTAAATTTGATTCATTGATTGATAGTATAAAATTTTATCTATTATCACTAAATTAAAAGGTATCACATCATTAGAAAAGATAAAAATAATTAAAATTTATATTTTAATTTAATTTATTATTAGTATATAAATAAATTTTATATTATTATTCAGTCATATATTATCATGTTATTAAAAAATATTTAAATTTTTTACTATTAATAAAAAATTTTAATTATTATTATTTTTAAATAATATAACATCATTTATTTATTAATAGTGTAATAAATTTTACACTAAGAATAAATTAAATTTAAACTCTTCAAAATTTTATCAACAACAAGAGGATTTTAATATTTTTCTAATGACATAGTAAGATATAAATAAGTGATAATGTAAACAATTTTACATTTTCAATATAGCAAAATTAAATTTTAAATTTATTCCTTTTTTTTTATACAAAACAGATACTATGGGGCAATTTATAAAAAGTTGTGGGGCATTAATTAAATTTATCCAGAATTTAATCAAAAAAATTGAGTTAGTGGGACAATTGCCCCTGCTCCTTGCAGGGTAGGTCCACCATTGTGCATTTTGTACGAGGAAGTGACGTCGGGAGTGAAAGGTGGATATTATGCATTTTCGTGTTTAGAAAATGTTTCATTGATATAAAAAAATTATGATGATTATCTTTTATTAATGTATTATTATTATGATCACCTTGATTTATCATCACCTCTTATTATTGGACGTTATTTGTAATTATTAATTAATTAATTTTTTAATATCAATTATTATTAATCAATCAATTTTTTTGATAATAATAAATTAATTTTTAGATAAGAATAATTTGTAAAATTTAATAATATTTTTAAAAACATATAAATTAATTAAAATATTATATTATAATATTATTATAAAAAATTTTAATTCAACCAAATATATTAACATGACTTTTTAAGATGATATTCTTGATAATCATGTTTTCATGAATATTAAAATTCTTAAATATATATATTTCTAAGAGTTAAATGCCCTTTGAAGAAAAGTTGCTACCTCATGTTAAGCTAAATAAAAATTTGCTACATTTAGTTTCATTTTTTTTATCATAACTCTCACATCCTCTCATAAAATAATTGGATCCATTGTATGTGCTAGATAAGTCATTAAATAAAATAAATCTAGTCATATCCTACACAATATGTATATGTAAAAAATAATTATAAACTAATTAAATTGTAATTGAATTCCGACATCCAAACATGAATCCGATATCTATAATTCCTAGAAAGTTTCTATCTTAAATATTATCATCAATTTAAAGTTTATTATCTTGATAAAATAACAACAGTAACATATAAAATGAGAATATAGAACTCTCCTGATAAGAATAAATTAAGCCAATGTAGCTATCATTGAATTTCTGAAACAAAAATCTATATAATAAAATTCGGGCCTAAGTGTCAAAGTAAAATCCATTCTAACAAGATTGTGCTGATGGGCTTTGTGGAAGGTTATGGGTTGGTGGAGGCCCACTTGGTGTGGGGCATTTGACCCAATGAGCCTTTCTGAGTTGAAGGTGAAGGAAATAAAACATGGGAGGCTGACAATGCAGCCAATCTCAAAGCCTCAAGAGAAAACAAAAAATGGAAAATTTGGAATTGTGTTGAAGGAATTTGATGATTTTGAACTTGTTTTATAATATGTTTCTTAATACAAGTTGAGGATCCACCCAAAACTTGTAAAAATGTGATGAAAATGGACAGATACAATACTAGAACAAGTCTGCACTAAAAAAAATATATGACTACAATAAAAATAAAAGATAGTACTCTATTTTTTTTTTCACTTTTTATTTCATAAATAGGATAATTTGAATTAAATTAGACCTTATGTTAACATGGACAAAAGTGAGTTTGATTCAAATTACATTATCTATAAATACGAGACAAGAATCAACAAATGAGATTAAAATGCATTTTTAATTTCTCTAATTTTCACATAAATTTTTTTTGAAAAGTACACAATATTACTCACAATGTTAATTTTGATAGTGCTATTAGGTCCAATCCTTTCATTTTTTTATTGGGCCGAACTTGTTCGAAATGCTGGTGGAACTTGGCTGGATAATTTTGTTAGGAATTTGAGAAGTTGTAATTCTTTTATTACTAAACTTTGAGGTACTCTGAAAGCTCTAAATTTAATTTTAAATATAGACTATAAAATGGTTATCTTGGAATTAGACTTTAGGGCTTTAGTGAAAGCTTTTCTTAGTGATGATGTTTCAAATTTAAAGTTTTACTTATTACTTGACTAGTGTCGAAAACTACTTTATTCGGATTGACAAATCAACATCACTTATACCTATAAGACAAGAATTCAATGTGTTGATTGGCTCACTTCATTTAATCTTTCTTAAAATTTGGGTTTGATTATTTTTTATAATCCTTTTATTGGGATCAATTTTTTATTGATAGCTTATGTGATTGGGTTTCTACCTCTCATGTAATTCGTTTATAGGTTTTTTTTTTCTAGGCATTTTGCCCCTTGTAATTACAAAAAAAAAATGTTAAGTACATCCAATTTATTAATGAAAATTCTTACATACTCACTATCTAGTATCTAACTAATATAAAATAAATTTTGGGCATGTAATAAAACATCAAAATATTATTTTTTTAATAAAAATAAATAAATTTATTGTGTTTTATGTTTTCTATAATGGGTTATCAAATTAATTCTCTCTTCTAGTAATTTTGGTTATATATTACGTGTCTAATTTATTTTATGTTAAACACAAAGATAGATCATGTGTCAAGTAGGAATTTTCATTAGTATACTAGACGAAATTAACATCCTAAGTAACATTGTGTAATTTTCAAAAGTTATGAGCTAAAATTGTTCAAAATAATTTTTAAAAGATAATAATGAAATTCATGTGAAAGTTAAGAGATTAAAAATATATTTTTAGTCATTAAATAAAAGTTAAAGTATTAAAGCCATCCTAATAAAAAATTGATTATTAAAGTGGGTTAGGGCTTTATTAATTCATGTTAAAAGAAAGAGGTGTACGCACATACTCTTCATCAAGTGAAAAGTACATTAGAAGGGAACCACAAAAGCATCCACAGCATGTTTAGGGAAAGGCACACAAAGCTAAAGTAGGCGTTTGCAAACAATAAAATTGAATCCACCATCCTTCCTTTTGTTTAGTTTGATATGGATAAAAACAATATTTTATTTTAATTTAAAAAAAATAAAAATAATATTTGAATTTAAACTAAAAAAGATTTCATTTTATTTTTAATTCTTATTTTAATTATATTTATGTTATTATAAAATTTATCCATTTAATCAAAGATTTTATTAAAATTCATTTTATTTAGCATAAAACATATATCATATAAAAAAATTTACTCTCATCCTAACATTTTGTTATCAAAATATCAGTAAAATCTATATTTTAATTGAATTTTATGCATTTTTAATATATTTCAAACAAAAAAAAATATTTACTAAATTAAAATCATTGTTTTTGACACAATTTTCAAATAATATAATTTATTTATAAATAAATTGAAATCATTTCTTTTAAAATACAATGAACTCAATTCTAAAAATATTGATTAAAAAATATAAAATTAAAATTTTTTCTTTACTAAAATTTTTATGTTTGTCTCTTTTTAATTAATATTACAATATTTTTATTGAGAAATTTGGTCTGGTCTTGAGATGTACAAAATTGAAAGAAATAGTGGAAGTAACAAGAATTAAAAGACACAGCAATATTTATAAGGAATGAGGAGAAAAAGTAAGAATTCAAATTTGGAAAAAAAACAAAAAAACCAAATGAACCCAGAAGCCCCTTGCACCCAAATCTCAATCTCACACAAGAATCTAGGGAGTGTAGAATACAAGTGATGAACTTTGAATCAATGAATGAGTGAAATGGCTAAATGCATATTTAAATGGAAGAAATGGCTTGAAGCAATGGAGAAGATCAACCTCTCTTTCTCACTTTCACCATGTGGCAAATGAGTAAATCAATTGCCAATTACTGAAGTAGCCATCTTGTCTGAATAGAATTTCTACCCATTGAACACATGGGCTGCCTTGCTTCTTCACACGAGATGAGTTGGAGGGATCACTCAACAATTCTATACCCTATGGCGGCATCTGGACATCTTAATCATATGATGAGCTGCAAACTCACCAATTTTCAACTTATAATGGTTGCTAGAACCACCAACTAGACTCATGGAGATCTAGGGTGGAGCAAGATAGAATTTGGATCGGGTTTGGGTCTGAATCCTATATAAAATTAAGCATAACAATGAATCCTATATAAAACGCATAAATCCTGAGAAATCCTGTAATTTTAGAGTAAATAGGTTTTTTTTTTTTTTTTTTTTTTGAGAATCTGGGATACTTTGATATATTCCAACAATAATCTCGTTTGCCCAATCAATCATTTTAAATTCACATATTTTGATAGAATTATTATGATCATGTTTAGATAGATAGAAAAAATAATTTTCACATCTTTCAAGCAGAAACTTTTGAGAATACCTTCTCTTGAAAGATATGAGTTTTTTTTTTTTTTTTCCTTATTGTCGATCTATCTTGATTCCTTCTATGAAATATAAAAGTAAGCAGCCAGCTGCGACTAACTCAAGTTACACAATTATGAGATCTAAGACATACAAGGGCATGTTTGGTTCATGAGCATTTAACAGGCCTTTCTGCTCACAATCTTACAGTGTAGAAGTGTAGAACAATCAATGTTCTCTCTTTCTTCAGGTACACAGCTCCCAATCATTGAGGGCAAACAACAAACCATTAACTTCTCATTTTATTGTCTTTTCTGCATAGCTTGACCTCCCTTCTTTAAACTTTAAACAAGGATAGCACATTCCAACAGTTGAAAAGTGATAGAAAAGATGTAATATACCAGCAAGACCAACCAAAGAAGTACCCTCTCCGCCTAAGCAAACAGTGTCATCAAATTGGCAAGCTCAAACAAGCATTTTACCTAAACATTATTCGTCTGCTGCATACCACTACTCACATTATCTTACATAGTGCAAACTTGATACAACATGAATCAAATCAACATTATTTAAAACTTGCATCAAAGCTCCCATGGTATGCATCTAGGCCACAATTTGAATCAATATAACCCATATCTCGAATATATTATATGCATGTGTTGCAATTTTAATCAAAATGGCCCCATCTAAAACTCACATTATTTTTTATAAACACGCATATAACATAATTTGAATCAAACTGATAACATTTTCATATGTGCACATATGACATAATTTGAATCAAATTAATTCTACTTAAAACTCACTGTCTTGTATATGCACATTTGACTTAATCTGAACAAAACTAATCCCAATTAAAATTCATATAAATTTTCTCTTGTACAAATATATATGACTCTGTGATTCTCATAAATAAGTGGATTGATTATGATTTAAATTATGTCACGTGTTTAGGTGTAAGAAATAGTATGAATACATAAGTTATGTACAACTAACAATTTTCTTTACTCCCCCACAAATACTTCCTTCCAAATGCTACTCCACCTCATCATTTTGGCCCTTCACTATTGCCGTTTTTCCCCTTCAAAAAGTCCTTTTGGCCTCACATTTACCGACTGTGCTTTCCCTAGTGACTAGCTCTCAAACTTTTCTCTTTGTCATCTTCCCTGACAGCAGTCGATTCTGATCAATGTTTCCATCATCAAGAATTCACTTAGAAAGCACCCAAATGCATAAATATAATGCTTCACAGCCAAAAATGATCTCTCTATATTTATACATACCACCTTTGTATCATATACCAATTCCAAACCACTACTTGACAAAAAAGACCCACCAAAATTAAAATATTATATCACCACTTTCTCTTACCTTACCATTCCACAATAAAGAAAAGAAAACCAATCAAAGATTGGAAAAAAGAAAACTAAAATCACAATTCTCTGCCAAAATGGATAGGCAAGATGATGATCCTAACATGGTGAATAATTCCTCCATTGCTCTTCTCCAAGAAAGGTTTAGACAGTTGGAGAAAGTGAAAGAAAGAAGGGAAGGTAAAGAGCTTCTTAAGTTATTCTCTACAGAGAGTCAAGGGAGCAATTCAAGTAATGTGCAGTTTCTTCAGCCATCTGAGTCTTCTTCATCTTCTCTACAAACAAGATTCATGGCTCCACACCGGCAAACTCATCAAGATTCTCTGTCTCTTGGTCTTAACTTGGTGAGCAAGCAAGCAGATCACCACGCCATGAGAGCACCAAAATCATCCTCCAATTTGTGGCCAGATGATGGCACTGCCACCTCCAGTGCTTCAAGAAATTTTGAGAACTCCGATGTCGATACTTCTCTTCATTTGTGAATCTGTTGCTCCTCTTTGTCTGTGCTTCTCTATGTATAATAGGCCATGTTCTGCATTAATGTTATAGCTTGAAGCAAGGAAGGCTTGTATTAGTCATGCTCTCTTGTTCTATGAAAGGTAAAGGTATGTCATTATGTAGGTAAAATTGTATACGTACTTTTTGTCAAATAATAATATGGCATCTTGGAGGCCACAAAATAATATTGGAAATTTTGTTTAGATGTTACCCCAAGACTAGAAGCTAGTAAATACACACAATTTTTATTCTATGTTCCTTTTAGTGAAAATTTCAATGATTTTACATGCAGATGTTAGGGTTCAAAATGTGCCATCTTTTCACATAAATTGACTCTCAAAAATGGAGTATACCAAAGTCCTACAAGAGTTTTAGAATTTTGCAAGACAGAATTTTAGGATTCTTACTTTGGATCAATTTAACTGGGATTTGTCCCCAGTGCATTGTAAGAGTGCTAAATTTCCTCCGTTAAGCTCTTGATATTTATCATTGGATCAATTTTTTAGCTAAAATTATATTAATACTTTGCCATAACTAAATAGTTGCTCCAACAGCATTAGAGTTCCTGATTATTAGACACGTTCCAGTAATAGAATTCTGAAATCCAAAAGGATCATATTCTGATGTCTATGCATTCTTCTTTGTTGCTAGAATGACCTTCGTCAACGAGTAGCATAGGCCTAGTTTGGCCTCGAGGCCACATCAAATCAAATTATTCATATTTGACAACCCATTTTCATTTGTAAAGAACTTGTGAGTTGATGTTATCTACAAACTTTCTCTTACCAATATCTTCTTGACCAAGTATATAGAAACTAGATTAACTGTGAAGCAATGTACAAATAAAGGATCAAGTCATATACTATAATTAAAACAAAAATATTCAACTTAAAAAAAAATTAGCTCATACAAATTATGTTTGCATAACAATTTAAAATTAGCAAATAAGAAATCATTAGGTTTGTTTAGTTACTGCTTAATGAAATACCCTGTATGAATTTAGAAGGTGGTCTCATTTCCTATTTGAATTGAATCAACAGTTTGACCAAAAATTAATAAACAAATACACAATTAGTCAGAACAAATACAGTATGCTGATCCATGTAGATCTTCCAACATTTAAGAACCAATTTCATCACTCAGTACCGTACTAAAATGAATCATAACCCCCCCCCCCCCTTTTTTTTTCTTTTTACCACCCTTGAACAAAAAGTTCAGCAATTACTCTGAGAGGTAAATGGTTATTGAAGAGAAGGATACAGAATTTGTCATGCACGAAAAAGACGCTCATAGTAAAACTCAAGGTATTAACGCTTGACCCATTGGAAGCTTTTTCTTGCTTTGGCCTTTCCTGGCTTTTTCCTTTCTACCACCCTCGGATCTCTTGTCAAGAAACCAGCTGGTAAAAAAGAAAGAAATTATTTTAGTGCATCGACATAATGCATCCTATCAGCAAAGACTATGAATTCAAGAGGAAGAAAATGAAATTGGGAAATGGTTATGATTATTCATTTGACATGCAACCAGGGCGTGTGAAGTGCGAACTCTAGGATACAGGTCCACATGAATCCAGACTTCCTAAAGAAGTTGAAGAGCTCTCTTGATTTAATGTCTCCCTATTTCTTTAATAGTTTTTCTTATTTTTTCTTCCTGTCAAGGAAAATATCTTATCCTTCTTTGTCCTTGACTCCTTGTACTATCTATTCTTCTCTTTGTAATTTCTTCTTCTATAAAATATATATACTTTATTCCTACACTGTCCCTGGACCCCCCCTTCTTAAAGGAAGAAGGAGAACCGACATGTATCATGCATTATGAATGTATCGACGTAAAGATTGTAGCTTGATAAAGCAATGGATCAAAGACAAATGGCTTTACCACTTCTGAGTGTAGGACGCAAGTCTGGTTCCCAATTTTGCAAAGCCCTGCTTATCCCCAACCGGATTGCTCCAACTTGACCTGTTGTCACGAGACACATTTTTTGTACAAACATTTTTATACCTTCTAGATTTGTAAATAAAAAGGCAAAATGCATGCAATTAAACAATTGAACTTTGTAAAATCACCCAATAGGCATTTCCTCCAACTTCTATCATCATGAGTACATCCCTTGGTTTTCATTTTCATTGAAGTTCAAGTGGCCATTAGGAAATTTCTCAAAGATCAAGTATTTTGCACTTGTCAGACTAAAAGTTTTAGGCTTTTTGACTACATTGCCCCCTTTTTAAAAACTAATTTTCTAAATACCCCACTTTGCAAATTATTTTCCACAATGCCCCACTTTCTGCTTTGTCAGCATTTTATATGTTTTTTCTCTCCTATACTATGCCCATGTGTCAGATGAGGTCACGCACTATCTCTCCTCTTTCCTGATTCTCTCACTCTAATCTCTCTCTCGACTAAACCCACCTGTGTCAAGCAAGGTCAACTTCGGTTTTTCAGGAAAAAAAAAAAGGTTTTTTCATTAAAACTGGGGCATTGTAGGAAATAATTTGCAAAATAGGGCATTTAGGGAAAAGGTTTTTAAAATAAGGGTATTTTGGTCAAAGAGCCAAAAGATTCGAGGTAATTTGATAAAGGCACAAAAATGAAATGGGTAAAATAGATTTTTCAAATAATAAAACTAGAAAGGAACAGAAAAAGACAGAATTAGATGATAACACAAGATATTATACAACTTGTTACTATCTAGGCATAAATGTCTAATAAACCTTTTATCTTTGAAATTCACAACAAACTATACATGGAACTTTACCAAGAAGAAAAATTAATTAGGATTATTGTATTGTGATTTTACAATTAAGTATGCCATTTTTCCCTAGATGCAATTGGTAAAATGGCTAATAAATTACAAATTCATATGTAATATACATATTAGATGGTTACATGCCTTCAAGAATGGATGTGATAGGATTGTGTTTCTATACAACAAATGAGATAAAAGTTAAGATAGCAGGAAAATGACTCTGAAGGTGGCTCATTGTCAGATGTAATGCAATTGGAAGGACCTTTTAACTAATATTCCTTCACATGTAGGTGTGAACAAGTTTTTCTATTCAATACACAGTTACTAATACAAGACAGTGTTTGCTTGTCCGACATGCATGCAATCTTTACCATATTACAATACAATGCAGGGGGCAGGGGGCCAGGGAATGATATATGCTGTTTTGCAAACTCTATTAACATATAAAATGCCAAGCATGTGCATTGCTAAGAATTAAATGTAAAATAAAAATATTATGACAAAATTACGACAATCATGGAACATCAAAAGGAAACACAGATTAAAATACATTATTAGAAGTCTTCAACACACCTGAAACACCGCCTCCTTTCACAGTACAATTGACATCCCAAAGCCCCAATGTCCTTGTCTCAGAGAAAGGTCGAAGGAGAGCTGCACGATGATCAAGCATAGGGAAATAGACATCAAATTCTTTATCATTCACCACAAATTTACCATTACCCGGCTGAACCCAGACACGAGCTACACTGCATTTCCTTCTTCCTGTTCCATAAGCACGTCCTTTATCATCCACTTGTCTCACTCTTGCTTTAGCCAATTCCTCCTGCTTCTGACGTTCAATTTCAGCTCTAGTGGATTTTCTAGTACTCTTCTCATAGCGCATCTCTTCTATTACACTAAGTGGGGGCAATCCCTCAACCCCTTCAAAGTCTTTCAATGCAATCAAACTGTCAAGCATTTCATCCGTGATCCCAGAAGCAGCAATCAGATCACCAAAAGCATGATTTGGCCCTGTGGTGACAAAATTATGAAACATTCACCCCTTCCTCTCAGATCAACATTGCAGGAATTGCATCATTGCCAGTATCTATGTCTAGATAACTATAAAATAACTTTCAGTCCAATTTACATATGAAAGTTGCAAGTACTTACTGTATAAATAACAAAACTGCAACTTCAAGGAAAAAGGAAAAAAAAGAAATTGTAGTAAAAAAGAAAACAACTAAAATACTAAAAATGAAGGGAAACACAAACCATTTTATAGCACCTACCATCCCAACCCAAAAAGCATACATGGTACATGATATAGCTTTTTATTTTCTTGTTCCTCCATTGCGTGCTTGTGGAAGTTCTTATAAGAAGAACAAGCTGAGATTGTGAAAAACTTAGGCTAAGCTTGCTTTTAAGGAAAGTAGCATCCAGGAAACTGCTCCTCTCATTTTCTAACTTTTCGAGTTAAATAATCCAGTCAAAGGAAAACATCATTTTAGTCAACGGAATAATATAGCAAGCACAGCAGTAAATGACTTCTGTTTTGCAATGCCGGAAATTGCTTACTTCCATCAACTTTCATACATGATTTCCCATAACTAGATGTGTAAGTCAAACATCTAACAACAGTCAGTATTACAGCAAATGAGTTTATACAATTCAGTAATATGAGAACAAATTTATTTATCAGAAATCTATAACTTGGAAAATTTATTTATCAGAAATCTATAACTTGGAAATTGGAATGCACATGCCCAAAAAATTATGAGAAATCTATTACCTGCAAATAAGGCATGTATAATAAAAGTTTACCTTCATTTTATGTGTTGAATGAAAGAATGTATTTTTAAACATTCCATTCAAATTTATATAATCCTTAACTATTATACTTAAGTCTTAATATGTTGAATAAACATATTAGACAAATATTTTCTTTTTCTACACCAAGTTAATTACTTTATTTTCCACCATTTACATCAAACAGAAAAATGTACGTTTTCCAATAAAACATATCTAGCTGAACATATTTTCTCCTATTATGTGATTTTCCTGAAAAGAAAAAAGAAAAAAAAAAAAAAAACACCCTAAGTCCCAACAGTAGGTAATCCATTACATGCATCGCAACCACTAATAACTTCTACAAGTTGCAAATCATTCCCAATATATACTAATTCTATCATGCACAGAAGAGGCTTTTAATTTACCTTTGAGCACTGCAGTCAGGGCTTGCTCTTCCATTGCAAACTTCTTAGCATCCTCACTTCCCTGATTCCCAGCTAAACTACTTTCAGTCCTTGGTTCATTCACATCACTTACAACCTCTCGAAAATTGAACACTTCATCTTTCTCCTCCTCCCCTATGCTCCACGGTTTGGTGTCCTGTGCTCCCATTCCCATCCATTGATTGTTACCAAAACTACCAACCTCTTCAGTTTCCTTAAATATAGCATCCTCATTTTGATTATCAAGACCCTTCTCACTTAACCACCACTGATCCTCCTTGGCAGAAGCCTTGGTTTCTTCTTCCACACTATTGATTCCTTCAAGATTTCCAGTTTCTTCAGTGAAAAAAGCATCAAACTTTCCCTCACTTTCTCCAAAGCTTTCCCAGAAACTAGATGAAGATTGGTCTTTGCCATTATTGTTGCCATTGGAAGAAAAGTATCTGGAAAATGCTGGAAAATTGGAGGTTTTGGTAGAATTGGCAAAATAGAATTGCTGATATGACTCATACTTCGAAGCAATAATCATAAAACGGCGAAAATGAGACGGTTTGGGTATTAGACGAGAAAGCATGGTGAGTATCTGAGCATAAGAAATTGTTGATCGACCTGGAATGATGGATTAGTTGATGCTTCAATGGAGTTTTCGAGCTTTTCTAGCCAATGGTTTTAGAGTGAGAAAAAGGCAGTTGTAGAGTAAGCCTTCATCGCTCTTTTCTTCAATCCTGCATTAACCAAAAATAAAAAAATAATTAAAAAAAAATCAATGTACCTGGAAAGAATTCAACCTAATTTAAGTCATGCACCTAATTCTTCCACGAAAGCATATCTAAAACCATCAACTAAAACATCCAAATACCTTATCCGCATTTAATCAAACACCTTATTGGCATTTTCTAGCAGAACTGAAGCATGAGAAAAATCGCACAAAAAAAAGTTGAAGCTCGTACATTCATTAAGAACACAGAAAACAAAATTAAAATGACAAAAGTGAGCATTAATTTGGATAGAACGTGTTGCTTTCATTTCATGAAACAAGAAACACAAAGCTCAAAACCGCATTCATGGAACGCAGTACAAAATAGGAAAACCGCAACGAAAAATCATACTGTCACAGTACCTTGCTGCTTTGTGGCGTGCGAAGCTGCTGCTCGGTGTGAGACTGAGAGACGAGTGTGTACGCAGCTGCTGCTTCCTGGCACGAGGCGGCTGCTCCCAACTGAAGTGTTAATTCTTCAAATCTGGGCCATACGATTTCATCACAACTCATCAATGGTTATTATCGAGCCACGTCACCACTCTACATTTCACCTAAACTTGTTTATTTCTTCATGCTCTGTCAATGGCTGACAGAGGCTTACGGTTTGCATAACGGCAATAATCCATCGATAAAAACGAAAAAGGTAATATTATATAACTTCGGTCGCACTTCCAAATTTTTTTTGTAAAAATAAAAAAATTTAAAATCTAAATTTAATTTAATGTTAATAAAAAATTTTATATTATCAATAGATAAAATATAAATAGTAAAATAATTTTAAAATTTTTTAATGATATAATAGTGTAATATATGATGTAAAATTGATTTAAATGTAAATATAAATTTAAAATTAATTCATATGGATAAGAAATTAAATTTAAATATAAATTTATATGTTACAAAATTTACATTTTATATAAATTAAATGTATAACATATATATATATATATATATATTAAAAGCTACAAATTATCAAGAAAAAATGTTATAACACACCTATGGACACATGGTTTTTATAAAAATTGCAAGAAAGGTAAAAATATTAATTTTTCCTCTCATGAAAATAAATCTCAAAAAATTAATCTCGAGAGCATTTCAATTAATAACATTCAATGTTACTTGACCTTATTTTATATTTTAGATTTGATCTGGATCTTCGAACCTACGTTAAATTTAAAATTGAAAATTTTAATAAACAAATTTACGGTTTGATATACATTTTTATGTTTTATGGTTTTTTCAATAAATTATATATATATATTAATAATTTATCCACTTATTGTGAAAGTGTTTTTTTTTTTTAAGAACTCAAAGAAAACCGGAAAAAATGGGGGCGTGGAAAATAGCCGGTCATCACTCCAGAAGCTTCCCATACCCCATATTTCTACTCACAGAAACCCTCCTAAAGCCCTACAGATTCGGTGGTTAACTCAGTTCCTCACGACAACTCTCTCGCAAGTATCTTCTCTCTGCTTTCATTTTTGTCGCCATTTTCAATATGCACCGGCTCTCTAGGCGCTCCGTCTCTGCTATTCTCCGCTATGGTGGCCTTCGTTACCGGAATGCTGCTGCCCCACTCTCCTGCTCCTCTTCTCACGCTGATTCGGTACACTTCATTTGTTTCTAACACAAGTTCTTCCCATGGTTTTTTTTTCTGAATGTAATGTGTTAACTGTGGGAAATGAGTGGGTTTTGATTCTGGGTTCTCTACCCACTCTTTTATCTTGGGTTTTTACGTATTCTTCTGTTAAAAATGGATTTTTTGTTTCTTGTTGTTGTGTCAGATGAGTGAAGTTCAGTTCTGGGTTCCATTTTAACTTGATCAATTTTATGCATCTTTATGTTGAAAATTCAGGATTTTGTTTCCCTACTTTTGGGTTGTGAGAATTTCCTGGCTGTCATATTTGTTTCTTTCAAGTAAATTGTGTGACATGCGATATTTATTACAGAATATTTGTTGTAAGCAGGTGGCAGATAATGACACCAGAGTCAGATGGTATTCGGTCTTAAATTCCGAGAAATCCAGCACTGTTATATTCACAAAGCAACCACACTTGAAAAGAGACCTGCTACTGAACAAGCGTTATGAATCAACTGCAGCAGCATCCGATGCATCCAATTCCCCAGCTGAGAGATATGAGTATCAAGCAGAGGTATGGTTAATTCTTTCGCAGGGAATACTTGTTTGATCAATATTTCAAACGTGATGACTATGGACTTATATTAATTTATGCTTCATTGACAGGTTAGTCGACTCATGGATCTCATTGTTAACAGCTTGTACAGTAACAAGGAAGTGTTTCTTAGGGAGCTTATAAGGTATATTTATATTTATTGCTGCTATTGATGCTGAGTGATAGTCTCTTTGTTGTTGTCCTGACCACCCTCCTTTCCCCTTTCTGGTTGATTTTGGGTTTGCATTCAAAGGTTCAGGTGAAGTGGAACCAATAGCTAATGGAACACTGAATCTCTTCACCACAGTTCTAGTAATATTACAGTTAAATAAACTGTTCATGTAGCCAAGGAGAAATATGAGTTCACTAGACACATGCAAGTCAGCATAAATTGTAACAAAAATACACGTGATTAGCATTATTTCTTGGTAGTAAGGTCTGAAATTGATGTAGTGTGGGAGTCGTAGGCTGATAATTATTACCCTTATAAACTATTTCTACTCTGGTTAGCATGAATTAAAAGGGCAAAGTGAATCATTAGCTGATGATCACATACTTTTTGTTACTTATCAGTTTAGTCCAATTCCTATATACTTGTTATAAGTTTATATAAATCTTGAAAGGTTGGGCCAATAAGAAAAATTCTTGAAAGTCTTGGCACGATGTATTTTGTCTTTGGCTTGGATGGATGATTCTAATTTCTGCAGTTTTCAATCAGCTAATCTATGAATTTTTATGCAGCAATGCAAGTGATGCCTTGGATAAGCTGCGGTTCCTAAGTGTTACAGAGCCAGGACTTTTGAAGGATGCTGTTGAGTTTGATATTCGTATCCAAGCTGATAAAGATAATGGAATCATCACAATAACGTAAGGATAGCAAAATAATTGTTCGATTAATTAATGCTTCTCTTGATGATTGCTGCAACCTTTTGTTTTATGCAGTGACACAGGCATAGGTATGACTAAGCAAGAACTTGTTGACTGTCTTGGCACTATCGCACAAAGTGGCACCGCAAAGTTTTTGAAGGCTTTGAAGGTCTTATCTTTTTTGTAGGATGCTTGCCAATTTATTACTTCATAGCAAGGAAGAAAAGTATTGACAAGGTGTATTGCTTCACAGGATAGCAAGGATGCTGGTGGTGATAGCAATTTAATTGGTCAATTTGGTGTGGGGTTTTATTCATCTTTCCTGGTTTCTGATCGGGTATGTACTTGTGCAAAATTGACAGCACTCTACTGGCAAAGTGTTGAATCTGGGTAATTAATGTTTGTTGGTTAACTGAAGGTGGTGGTCTCAACAAAGAGTCCAAAATCTGATAAGCAATATGTATGGGAAGGAGAAGCAAATGCTAGCTCCTATACCATACGTGAGGAGACAGACCCTGAGAAGATAATTCCAAGAGGAACTCGGCTAACATTGTATCTTAAGGTACTTTGACAGTTTTGATTCTTGACTTTGAGTGGTTTTTTTAAATGCCTGAGCTTACAATTTGGTATGCATTTTGCCCTTGGCTTATTTTCAGCGGGATGATAAAGGTTTTGCACATCCAGAACGCATTCAAAAACTAGTTAAAAACTATTCACAGTTTGTCTCATTCCCAATATACACATGGCAGGAGAAGGGAGAAACAAAAGAGGTATTGTTATACACTCCATATGTAATAATTTGTATTGCACTTTCTATGATCATATTTTTCATCACATGAATATATTTCCTCCCTTTGAAAGAAAAATATAGTAAATTTAACATATTTGGCATTCATTGACATTTGAGCCTGTTCCAGGTGGAGGTTGATGAGGATCCAGCTGAATCCAAAAAGGATGAACAAGATGATAAAGCTGAGGTATTGCTTCGATAATTTTGGATTTATGCTCAAGTAAGCATGTATAGTTCTCACAAGAAGCTGCATGTCCACTCACTAGTACATATCTATGACTATGACTTTGTTATGACAGAAGAAGAAGAAAACTAAGACTGTTGTTGAGCGGTACTGGGACTGGGAGCTCACCAATGAGACCCAACCAATATGGGTTAGTTTATGACTTTTAGTTGTACATGTATACTGAATTTTTATGAAAATTTTTCCTTCTAGGAAGATTTAGACGTTATTCTATATGTGCAGCTTCGTAACCCTAGAGAAGTCTCTACAGAGGAGTACAATGAGTTTTACAGGAAAACTTTCAATGAGTACCTGGACCCATTAGCCTCGTCGCACTTTACTACAGAGGTGAGAGATTTTTCTGTATCACAACTTCTATCTTGTTGTGGTTTGTAGTGAGTTGTTTCATATGGTTATCTGCAAATTCTTAGTTTGGAAAAAATCCTCTATCATCGTTCAGTGAAATAATGCACTGGAAATGATTTACAATGTACTTCAAATAAAAAATAATCACCATATTAAATTGTCAATGATTTTTTTTTGTTGCAATTTATTTTGATGTTTGTGCTGATGATGTTTGCTTTTGCAGGGTGAGGTGGAATTTAGGTCTATACTTTATGTTCCAGCCATTGCTCCCTCAGGGAAGGATGACATAGTCAATCCCAAGACCAAGAATATAAGGCTGTATGTAAAGAGAGTATTCATTTCGGATGACTTTGATGGAGAACTGGTACAAGGAATTTGCTATTTGCCTTATTAAGTAAGTACTTATGGTTTTCTTATAATCTTACTGATTTACATTCACTTTGACAGTTCCCCCGGTATTTGAGCTTTGTAAAAGGTGTCGTTGACTCAAATGATCTTCCACTCAATGTTTCGCGTGAAATTCTTCAAGAGAGCCGCATTGTAAGTGAGAAAGTGCATGCATATATCTGAGCTTATAAAAGCTTATAATTTTGTCTTCAGGGATTCTTTCCATCTCTCTCTCTCCCTATCTAACTTTATATATATATATATATATATTTATTTATTTCATCTTACTTAATTTTGTTTCTTCACTGCTTGAAGGTGCGGATTATGAGGAAGCGTTTAGTTCGCAAGGCTTTTGACATGATTCTGGGAATATCCATGAGTGAGAATAGAGAAGTATGTTCCTGTTTTAGAATTTCCTCCTTGCTTGCAAGTTTGTTTGCTAAATTTTGGAAAAGCATGTACCATTTCTCCTGTATATCTTGCTGAGGAAGATTTCGGAAATTCGTCCTCCTTGTCAGCACCACCCTTTGTAAGAATAGCTTCCCCATTTTTGCTTTAACATTTTTTTTTCTTTTGGGCCTAATCAGGACTATGAGAAATTCTGGGAGAATTATGGGAAACACTTGAAACTGGGTTGCATTGAAGATCGTGAGAACCACAAACGCATTGCTCCATTGCTTCGTTTCTTTTCATCCCAGAGTGATGAAGAAATGATCAGCTTGGATGAATATGTTGAGAACATGAAACCTGATCAAAAGGACATTTATTTCATAGCTGCTGACAGTGTAACCAGTGCAAAGAACACACCTTTCTTGGAGAAACTTCTTGAGAAAGATCTTGAAGTATATGCCTGTCTTTGATTGTTCAATACTTTATCTCTTGATATATTTTTATTTCGTTTGTGTGTATTAATGTTTTTGTGACATCATTTCTATAGGTGCTATTTTTAGTGGATCCAATTGATGAGGTGGCCGTCCAAAACCTAAAATCATACAAGGAAAAGAATTTTGTTGACATTAGCAAGGAAGACTTGGACTTAGGTTTGCACCTTGTAAAATTCTAATTTTATGATGCTTTTACTTATAAAGAAGTTTTGTATATAGAATGCAGTGAAACTACCTTTTTTATGCTTCATTATATTAACATTCATCACTGTTATGGGTAGTATCATTTCATTCACCTAAAAATATCTAGTAGTAGTACCACTAAGAGACATTCTTGTATCAGTCATGGAGTTAATTTTTGGTTTTCCTTTTTCACGGGACATGCATATTCTTCTGCAGGTGATAAGAACGAGGAGAAGGAAAAGGAGGTGAAGCAGGAATTTGGCCAAACTTGTGATTGGATTAAGAAACGTTTGGGAGATAAAGTTGCAAGTGTACAAATCTCAAACCGACTGAGCTCTTCGCCCTGTGTTCTGGTATCTGGAAAATTTGGTTGGTCTGCAAACATGGAAAGGTGAGTCCTCTGTTCTCTCAGATGTCAAGAGATGTGTTATGATTCAAATGATAATTTGAGATATTTAATCAATTACACTGCAGGCTAATGAAGACGCAGACTGTCGGCGATACCTCCAGCTTGGAGTTCATGAGAAGCAGAAGGGTGTTTGAGATCAATCCTGACCACCCTATTATCAGGAACTTGAATGTATGACAAATGGAAAAGCCCTAATTTGTCCTAGCCTTAGTTGTGATTAATGGATTAATGGATAATGTGACATTGATTTTTAATTGCAATGAAGATAATGAGTTCTACTTCTAATTTTTCAGGCTGCAAGTAGAACAAATCCTGATGATCAAGATGCCCTTAGAGCTGTTGATCTTCTGTACGATGCAGCTTTGGTTTCCAGTGGTTTCACGGTGAGCAAGTAGCATGATGTTAATAGTTCTGAGACTTGTCATTGTGAAATTAGAAGTGTGAGCATGTGTTTGCAGAGTCATAATATTTATAATGGGTGCAATATGATTGGAATTATAGACAAGTTTATTATCAATCTATCTTTCAACTCAATTTCTCGTCAATGCAGCCGGAAAATCCAGCACAGCTTGGAGGGAAGATATATGAGATGATGGGTATGGCGCTTGCTGGTAAATGGTCCACACCTGACCAGGGTCCATACACTGCATCGCAGCCGCATGCCCCAGAAACTGTAGAAGCTGAGGTGGTTGAACCTGCTGAAGCTAGCACTCAGAAGTGAGGACTGAAATTTTTTTTCCGTCTTTCTCTTTAGGCTATTCCATGTATGTGAAAGCGAACCATTCAGAAACCTTGGGACTAGTTTACAATATCCTGTGAGAAATTTTTCATGTAATGCAAACCCAGGAAGTTATGGTATTCACCTTTTTTTCGGTGATATGGAGTTATAAATACATATAGCAAGTATTTATATTTTAATCTGCTCAAAAAGGACATATTTTGGATAAATATTGTGCATGAAGAGTGCCCCAGCTTTGCACTTGCACATATAATCAGGAATAGTAATAGGAGGTGTAGTTGGCATTTTTAAGTAAGATTAGTTGCCTTTAAAACTCCTAAGGGTAAAAGGAAAAAGAGGAACAAATGAGGTAAGTATGGGCATGAGATTTTCGTAAAAAAAAAAAAAAAAAAACTTCTAATTATGCATTGGAAACATAATGAAATAGAAACCTAAAAAAATTTTGAAGTCATAATAACAAAAAAACAAGAAATTTTAAAACGTGACATCAAAGGGAAATAATAAAAATAATATACAAACGAGCACATAGTTTGGAAAGCGTATAATCATTCATTTCTTTATAACATATCAGGTCAAATTAAATAAATCCACATATGTTGGCCGACATATGGGACTAGTTATTTTCTTCGTTGTCAGCCATAGATGTCCTAAATCTTTTCAAAAAATAAAAAATTAAAAAGTTCAAAAAAGTAATAGGAAATACATGTATAGAAAAATAATTATTAAAAAAAATGCCCGCAAGATAGATAATTTCATCCTACTATGATTCAACGAATTTCAATCCATATGGTTTCAATCGGCATTCATCCTTATCTTCAATAATTCCATACTATATCAAATTTCGATTAAATATATAAACGAACTATAATATCAACATGTACTAGTAAGCATATTAATAGTTCTCATATATATATATATATATATATATAGAGAGAGAGAGAGAGAGAGAGAGAGAGAGAGAGAGATTCAAAGTATTTGTCCAAAAAGTGGCTAGAGCTCTATAATTAATTGGAAGCAAATTTGAATTCATAATATATCATTAGGTTCTAGTTTATTAAAGACAGCAGTGAAATAATATAATATAATGTAAGTCAAATTTTATCATATAAGAATAATTGGAACACATAAAAACAACATAATGAGTCCAATTTTACTACGCCTAACCATCAAAAGAAAATTGTAGGAGGAACTCCCAAAGGATCTACAAGGCATAAAAATGACAAATATATAAAGGTTTAACTCATGGAAATACTAACTAACTAATATCTAACCCTATATCAAAAACCCCACATTACAAACCTTAAGTTATAATCTATGTTGTACGGACACTGACACACAGACATGAAGAAATACAGACACAGATACGGGGACACGATATTTTCAAAAAATATAGGACACTGACACGTGAGGGATATGCATAAATAATAAAAATATAGGGGTACATTTATAAATATTAAAAAATATTATGCTTATTTGTAAATATATATTGTAATTATTATTTTT
>JANHAO010005534.1:0-22579 GCA_026873985.1 Saraca asoca | reverse complement strand
AGGAACACCTGAAATTAGGAAATTGGATTTTCAAGGACTAAATTGAAAAGTGGCCGAAGTTTTAAGGGGTGGAAAAGAGTTTTCCTAAACCCCAAGGGCCCGGCTGCAATTTATAGAAATTACAGGGGCCAAAGTGCAATTTTGAAGAATTGCACCAAAATGGTGTCGTTTTGGCCGTAAGGCCTTAAAAGGCCCGAATGGCCTTTCACGCGGTGCGCACGTTTTGACCCCTTCGGCACTGCTTCGTCTTCTCCGGTCAGCTCCTAAGGTTTTCCGGTAAGGTAGTCTATTTGGCTTCTCCGAGCTACCAGCTAGCACTAGGTGGCGTTCTTCCCTCTCCGACATGGATCACTAGTGGTGGCCAGGATGTTTGGACTGGATTTCCGGTCACGTGAATCGCCTTGCGCCCTCGTCTTCCACCGTGCAATCGGACCAAAGGTTGGTCTTTTCACTCCTAGCTTTCTCTTTAGCTTGATCCTAGCTAGATCCGGGTAGGATGTTCGGTTGGAAGCTCAAATTTTTTTTGTATTTTGGATGAAAATGCCCCTGACCGGCCGAACATCCCAAATATATATATATATATATTAAAACTATAGAGGCCAAAATATCATATTTATTAAATATGCTAAAGTATGTAGTTTCTATGCCATTATAACTGATTGTCTCTATAGCATCTAAATTAACAATCTCTTACTTGAACTAGAGCCAATCACCTTTGTATTTTATCCCAATTCTTTTTAAATGATGCTTAAGCTTCTACTGGGACAAAAGCTTAGTGAAGGGATTAGCTTCGTTGTCATCTGTGAGAATCCATTATATATATTTTTTCATTGTACTCTATGATCTCTTTAATCAAATGGTAACACTTCATGATGTGTTTGAATCTTTAATGAGACCTTGGTTCCTTAGTTTGTGCTATGGCTCCATTGTTATCATTGTAGATCTTTATTGGATTAACAATGTCAAAAGCTACCTCTGGTTTAGTGATGAACTTTTTTATCCAAATAGCTTCCTTTGTTGCTTTTGAAGTAGTAATGTATTTGACTTCAATTGTAGAATTTGCTATGGTATCTTGCCTGAAACTTTTCTGACATATCACATCTCCATTAAGAATGAATACAAATCTTGACTGCAATTTGATATCAACCTGATCTGACTAAAAACTTGATCTATGTAACTTTTATTCTCAAATCAGGGTCCTCTCCATATATCATGAACACATCCATTGTTCTTCTTAAGTACTTAACGATGGTCTTAACTACACTCTAGTGACTTTCACCTAGATTGGCCTGATATCCACCAATGACACTTAATGCATATAAGACATCTAGCTGCGTATATACTTGGTGCACATGATTGATACTATTATTGATGCATAGGGAATCTCATTCTTGTGTTTTCATTCATCTTTTGTCTTAGGACATTATTTCCTAGACAAGTGAATACCATGAGACATGGATAAGAACCTTTCCTAGACCCATCCATGCTAAATCTTTTTAGTAATTATCTATGTAGGTGGGCTGGGAAAGGCCAAACAACCTCTTAGATCCATCCTTATAGATCTTTATGCCCAAAATGTAGCTTCCTTCTCCCAAATCCTTTATGGAAAATGTTTGACATTCATAACTTAATGAATTGTAATATAGGAATGTCGTTTCCTATAAGCAGTATGTCATCTACATTCTTCATAAAGTCAAATGATTTGACTGCTTCATCGAAATGGATATTCCAACTCCATGAAGCTTGTTGTAATCTATATATAGACCTCTATAGCTTGCATACTTGTAAGGTTCAGTCTTAAAGACAAAACTCTCAAGTTGTATCATATATACATATGTTTTCAAGTTTCCATTAAGGAAAGTTGTTTTGACATCCATTTGCTAAATCTCATAGTCATGGTATACAACTATTGCAAGTAAAATCTTAATGGACTTCAACATGGAAACTAATGAAAAGGTTTCCTCATAGTTAATATCTTGTATTTGCTTATAACCTTTTGCCACCAACCTAGCCTTATAGGTTTGTACTTTGATATATGTATCTATCTTTCTCTTAAAGACCCACTTGCACTCAATAAATTTTATTCCTTTTAGTGTACTGACCAAATCCCACACTTGGTTTTCATGCATTAAACCATTTCAGATTTCATGACACCTAGCCACTTCAAGGAATCAATATTTGATATTTCTTCCTAGATAGTAGGTTCATTGTCTTGGACAATTTTTATGTTGTTCTCTTGTATGAGCTTAAAACCATA
This sequence comes from Saraca asoca, assembly GCA_026873985.1. Classification (NCBI taxonomy): domain Eukaryota; kingdom Viridiplantae; phylum Streptophyta; class Magnoliopsida; order Fabales; family Fabaceae; genus Saraca; species Saraca asoca. The sequence continues at coordinate 20,322 of JANHAO010005534.1, read as the reverse complement.
TCTTTTAGGTTTACGATATTCCTTACTGCATCTTTGGAGTATAGGTGTACTTTGAGCTTGATTACTTATCTCAGCCCATTAAGATACTTGATCAGGCTTACCCTCAACCTTGTGATCTATGTTATTTTATAGTTCTTGAACCTCTTCATGTTCTACCTTACCCTTATTATCCTTTTCAAGGATAAGCTCATTTTCCAAGAAAGTAGCATTTGTTGAGACAAAGTTTTGTTGCTCAATAAGGTAGTATAAGTAGTCGCTCCTTATTTCTTTAGGGTATCCCATAAATAAACATTTATCACTCTTAAATCTTAGTTTATCTATGATGATTTGCTGCACATAAGTAGCACATCCCAAATCTTCAAGTGAGAAAACCTTGGCTTTTTCCTAAACCATAGCTTGCATATAGTGTCTTATGAGCAGAATTCGATATGACTTGGTTAAGGACGTATATAGGAGTTTCTAAACTATAACCCAAAAAGAGATTGGTAAGGTTACAAAGCTTATCATGGACCATACCATGTCAAGGAAAGTATGGTTCCTCTTTTATGAAATACCATTCATTTATGGCATTGCATGTGGACTCCATTGTGACAGAATCCTAAACTCCTTTAAATAATCTATGAATTCCTAGCTTAACTATTCTCCATCTTGATCTAATTTAAGTGTCTTAATATTTTTTCTAGTTTGTTTTTCTACTTCACTTTCAAATTCTTTGAACTTTTCGAAGGTTTTAGACTTGTATTTTATCAAATGCACATATACATACCTAGAATAGTCATTGGTAAAGGTGATGAAGTAAGAAAATGTTCCTTTTGCTAGGTTAATCATTAGACCATATACATCACTATATATCAACTTAAGTACTTCTTTGGCACATTTACCCTTTTTGATAAAGGGTTTCTTAGTCATTTTCCTAATGAAACATGATTCACAAGTTTCAAATGATTTATAATCAAATGAATCCAAGTATTTATTTTTATATAACTTTGTGATTCTAATTTCATTAATATAACCAAGTCTACAATGCCAAAGATGGGACAAATTGATGGATTCATTAAACTTTGATTTCTTATTTTTGATAGTTAAGATCTCTTCTTTTAATTCTAGAATATAAAATCCATTAACAAGTTTTTCAATACCATAAAACATGTTGCTACGTGAAAAAGAACAACTCTTATTCTTGAAAGTAAAAGCATCAGCCTAAATAAGAAATGGAAATAATATTCTTAAAAATTATAAGAACATAATAACAATTATTAGGTCTAGAATTAAGCTTGTAGACAATTCTAAAAAGTAGGTTCCTAACAATATCAACTTTTGCTCTATTCTCAACACATAGGTCCACTTCACCTTTTTGTAGCTTTCTACTGTTTCTTAGTCTCTGCACATCATTACAAATATGTGAGCCACAACTGACATCTAATACCTAGGAATTAGCAGAATAGTAAGACAAATTTATCTCTATTATAAGGACATTTTTAGCTGAAGTAGAAGCTTTTCTAAGCTTTTGCTTCATGGTTTTAAGATAAGCTTTATAATTTTGTTTCCGATGGCCTTCTATTTGCAACATTAGCATATGCCTTTAGGAACCTCCTCTTTTCCTTTCTTTTGTACACCTCCTTTAGATTTCTTAGCCCTAGCCTTAAACTTCTTCTCGAGTTTCTTTTTCTTTCCCTTCTTAGGCTTAAAAGAGTTATTGACCATAAGTACAGGGTATTGCCTCTTGAAAGTTGTTTCAACAATCTTAAGCATATTGAGAAACTCTTGAAGAGAGATCTCTATCTTATTCTTGAAGAAATTCATGACAAACTAACCATATAACTTAGGAAGGGAATGCAATATGATGTTTATTACATGATTTTTCTCAATCACATGATCGAGTTAGGTCAATCTCTTTATTAGCCCATTCATTTTTAATACATGAGTTGCAATAGATGATCTTTTAACCATCTTATAGTTGAATAGTTCATGAGATGCATGGTCTCTCTTAATATGAGCATTCCCTTTGTATATCTCTGACAAATGCAGAATCATCTTAGAGGGTGTCATATTTTTATGTTGCTTTTGAAGTTCAGGAAACACTGAAGCTAGTATCACACATGTTGCTTGTTTGGCATCTTCTTAATATTTCTTGTGAGTAGCAATGTCAAAACTTGCATAGTCATTCAAACCTTTAAACAAAGGTACAAGAAAGCCCTTCTTAAGCATATAGGTTATCTTTTCCTACTTGAGAACAATCTTCAAGTTTCTTAACCAACCTATGTAATTTGGGTCGATTAACTTATTATCTATTAATATGTTTCTTAAGGAGATATTGTTCATCATTTTAACAACCTTCTAAGTAAAATGTTTAATTTTATATGAACTTTAATAAAATGAACTCCCATTATTTTCTTCAAATCTAATGATCCTTTATCTTAGAATCAGATTATTATGTTGGATGATGATCTTAATGAGTTAGGATCCTGATTTTATTTATTTGATCTACATGGAGGCCAAGGAAACCAAATAAATTAGTTCAGTTAGGTAACCCAACATGTTAATTACATCTCAGTGTAACTACTAATCATTAAGTTAATAACTCTTTGTCATTTATTATCCATCATGTCAAACATTATGGAGAACCCTTTGTTTACAATGGTTAAAGTGAAACCTAATCATGCACTATATGGTCATGATAGGGGTCATCCAAACTATACATGTTTGCTAAGTTGAAATCATCAAACAAGAACATCATTTATGTTCTAATAGTAATAACTTGATTGATGTAGTGTAACCTTAACAAAGCTAACAAGTTATACCAAAATCAATTTTTGGTTGTCATTATTTTGATGGGTGGTGACTAATTATATTTTTAACATGCAACTTAAACTAGTGAGGGATCTTTTAATTAGTTTGGGGCTTAACTATTTAAAAGTCTCATGTATGTTGTGCATACATTTACTAATCTATGTTCACACATACATTAACTAACCTATGTCGTACATACATTATATTCATATAATAAAATAAATCACATGCATGTATAACATATATAAGATGATCATAGACTAATTAAAAATTATTTCCCTTAAGCCATAGAGGGAAAAGCTTTATGGAACACACCTTTTGTCTCCACAAGCCACACACTAGGTGCCTTTGTCTTCAACAACTTCCAAAATCAAATAAAATTCCCTAATTCTATCTTATATAACTAATTACATTATATAGAAGATATCTTGAGTTACATTCAAGGGGAGTGGGATGAGAAGAGAATTTTACATTCAATAGTTTAAAGAAAGGCAGGACATGCAAGCCATATTTAATAAAATATCAAATAACAGAACATACATTCACAAATGTATTTGGTCCATAATCATCCCTATATGCATTCAAGTAGATATAAAATATATAAAATAAGAAAGCATAGAACCTTAACTATTTTCAAATTATGGTCATGCATGTCTCAAGTTATTTGATTAACTTTTGATCCAGGTAAGTTGATTAATTTGATTTCATCATCAAAACATCACAATCAATCTATTTTTGGAAATTAATCAATTAGTCAAATCCATGATACTTTCCAAAACTTTAGAATCATGTAAATAAATAAAATGAAAGTTTCTAAAACTATTTCCAATCAATTTTCAAATTAGATCTAAGGTTAAGGAAAGCTTCCATAATTATAGAAACACAATTTATGTAGGTTTTTCTTAAAATTGGTTATAATTGAAATTATTTTTCTAAATTGTACTTGTACAATTAAGGCATGGGACTAATTGGTTGTCATCACAATTAATCAAGGGCTAATTAACTGTCACCACAACCAATTAAGGGGTTAATTTGATGTCATCACAACTAATCAAGGCAGTCGGAACCACCGAGTGTGGTGGCCAGATTTTCATCCACCCATACTAGTCCAACTAGCACATGAAAAAGGTTGGTTAGTTCGACTAGTAAGTTGGTTCAACCACTAAGCTACTAGCCAGGCAGCTTCTTTCCAATGTCTATTCATCCAAAGTGCATATTCAATCCATATTGGTTTTCAGAAGAAAATTTTGCACTTTGAATGAGAAATTTTTTATCACATGGAACCAAAATGCAACATGCATATAATGACAATTATCACTATAATAATAAATCTTTAATCATGAATTAAAAGAAAACAACATAGACTCTAATACTATTGTTAAGAAAAATATATCAAACACATCAAGTATGTGCAATTAAATTTTTAAAATTTTTCCTAAGTCTAAATTATGTTCTTTGCAACTTAATTCATATAGTTTTGTACAATTTAAATAACTTGAAAAGTAAAAATTTGAATTATACCTTCATAAGATTTGTTCTCAGAATCCCCTATCTTCAAATCCAAATTTGATCTCCAAGCAATTCTACCAACTTTCTAACAAGCCCTGTGATCAAGTCTTTGGATAACTCTTATGAGTTTGATCTCCAACACTAATGGTGATCCACATGAACCAATTAAAATCAAAGCTTCCACAAATAATTGTTGGTCCCAAAAAGTAATACAAAAAATGATCTTGTCCTTTTTGAAAATATATACTCTTTTAGATTTGGAGATTGGGTTCTAGTTTTCAAGCTTTATCAAGAAAACTCTATTGGATAATCAAGAGTTAATTGGAGCTACTGATTAGACAATATACAAACTTTTATGATAGAATGATCAATTAATGAAAATTGTAGTTTAAACTAGAATTGCAGCAAAATAGTAGAAAGATAAAATGTAGAAAGAATAATCAAGAACACCAAATTTTTAAAGTGATTCAACTTCAATTGAAATTGCAGATGAAGTCTACATCTACTGGACAATCTTCAACTAGATAGTCACTTTTTATTACCAAAACATAGGAATTAATCAAGCTCCTAAACACCGATTCATATACAAGATTTGGCTTGGCTCTTACTAATCTATAAATGCAAATGACTTTATACCTTTAACTAATTGTAATCAATCTCACAACTAAAGAAGATGTAAAGGGAAGATCAACCTCTTTCTTTGTATCTTTAATTTCTATGAACCTAGAAATCTGAAAGTTAAACTAAGAATAGGGTAAGAGAATATGATAACACAATTGAGATGAATATCTTAATTATCTAAAGTGTGATCTTAACAGATTTGATTCAAAATCCTTAATCAATTGATGTTTGAAAAGGTAGAGATGAATCTATTTTAGCTCAGATTTTTCTCATTATTTTTGTGCTTGAAGTTATGAGAAATTGATATGAAAAACTATTCTATTGAAATGAGGGTGAAAGCTATTTATAGTGTAATAATCGACTTTTGAAAAATAACTAACTTTTAAGCTGTGAATTGATTTAGAGTGGTTACTAACTAATTAATCAATTTGTGAATCGATTCACCTATGAAGATCATGAAGAAGTTCATGATCGAATCGATGCATAAATCGATTTAGCCTATTATGTAAAAAGATCTTGAATCAATTACCTAATTGATTCAAAATATTTTCTAACTTTCGGTAAAAGAATTTTTCAAAAACTTTTTTTCATGAATCGATTACATAATCGATTCAAGTACATTTCACAAGATTTTAAGTATGAATCCATTCGTGAATCGATTCACACCATGAAAAATAGTTTTTTATATAAAAATTCAACTCATGAAAATGTGTTTGGAAACATAGTTACAAAATATTTGATCTTAGCTCATTTTACTTGATTTATTTCTATCTCAATTTAACTATTGTTAGAAACTTTTTTGGATCAAATTTGATTGGAACACACTTACAAAAGATCCTAGAAAAATTAATAAAAACACTAAGACTAATATTGGATTTCTTGATCTCTTGAATGTCACTTGATCAACCTTGAATCTGGAAAATGAACAAATACTAAAAGATATAATTAGATCGTGACATTAATTAAAATTATTTTTTAATATTAAAACTAAAGAAGATATGATAGCACGCCTAACAATATCTAGCAATGCTAACAATCTCTCCCTTTTTGATGATAACAAACAATTTTAGATAAGCATCAAGATAAGAATACAACCAAGAATTTTTTAAATAAGGGTCTTTACTCTTTACTCCCCCTTAAGTCTATATTCATTTTTCTTTTATATTTGTTTTTCTTTTATTTCTCTCTAATATATTCTTATCTAAAATCCTATTATTTCTTTGCCTTTTAGCACATCTAAAAGAAATGGAGCCTTATAAAAGAGAGATGTAAAAATTTTGAAAAAATAAAAAATCATTATCAAGATAGAGGAAAATATCAAAATATAATCCATAATATTAATATTAAAAAAATTAAGCTCCATTTTGATACTAATATCCCACTGAAGTAATGATTCTACTTAATTTCAGACTTGTTACATGAATCAATTTATATATGCATAGATCAGTTTTTAAATTGATTTTGAAATCGATTTTGGAAATTGAATAAAAATTTTCAAAAATTTTGGAATACCTATCGAAAGTTTGACAATCTAATGAATCGATTTGAGCAGGGACAAATCGATTTGGAGAGGATCGAATCAATTTGAGAATCTATTTATTTAGTTTGATAAAAAATTTCCAAGGTTTAAGATCTTCCTGAAAGATTAAAAATTTTGTGAATTAGTTCATGAATCGATTCATAATGTAAAATTTTGAGTTGTAAATCAATTCATGAATGAATTCAGAAACTTAAAAAAACTTCAAAAAATTTGAATCAATTCAAGACTTAATTCAGAAAGTCCTAAACTCAGTTTTCATGTAGTTTTGTTCCAAAATTCCTAACACATGATATGTTTATTAGTAACAATCAATTCAACATGATTTATACCTCAATTCTCATATTGTGTGCCTACAAAACAACTTAGGGAAAGCTCTAATGCCTAAGTAAGTAGTTGCAAAATACAATTAAACATAAAAAAAAATTTCATCAAAATATCAAAGGTTTGCTGTTTAAGATCATTTTCCAAGGGGTTTAACATCCCTGATTCTTGTTGAATAAACATAAACCATTTTTCATCTAGCAGTTTTGTAAAAATATCAGCTAGTTGAAATTCAATTTGTACAAATTCAATAGAGATATCACCTCTTTGAACATGATCCCTAATAAAATGTTGTCTATTTTAAATGTGTTTTATTTTAGAGTTCATGATAGGATTCTTAGTTAGATTGATAGCACGAGTGTTGTCACACATCATAGGAATCTTATCAAATTCCAAGCCGTAGTCTAATAGTTGTTGCTTCATCCAAAGAATTTTAGCACAACAACTCCTAATGGCAATGTATTCTACTTCAGCAGTTGAAAGTGCAACTCTATTTTGCTTTTTATAGGACCAAAAAACTAGAGAGTGACCAATAAATTGGCATGCTCCACTATTGCTCTTTCTATCAGTCCTACTACCTACATAATCTGCATCTGAATAGCCTATAAGACTGTAAGTGTTAGATCTAGGATACCATAATCCTAGGTGTTTTGTCCCTACAAGATATCAAAAAATTCTTTTGATTGTAGAAAGATGGGATTCTTTAGGACCCGTTTGATATCTTGCATAAAGACAGACACTTAGCATTATATCTAGTCTACATGGTATCAAATAAAGCAAGCTTCCTATCATCCCTCTAAACAAAGTAGCATCAACAGATTTACCATTTAAATCAGAATCTAGTTTAAGTGATGGATTTATAGAAGTACCAATAGGTTTGTAGTTGTCAAACTTAAACCTTTTGAGTAATTCCACTGTATATTTGGTATGATTTAGGAAAGTGTCATTGGTACATTGATTGATTTGCAGTCCAAGAAAGAAGGTTAATTTTTCCATCATTGACATCTCAAACTCACTCTACATCAACTTGGAAAATTCTCTACACAAAAAGTCATTAGTAGAGCCAAAGAAAATATCATCAACATATACTTGAACAAGCAATATATCTTTTTGTTTTTCTTTTATGAAAAGTGTAGTGTCTACTTTACCTCTTCTAAAGCCTTTTTGAATTAAAATTTACTTAATCTATCATACCAAGCTTTAGGAGCCTGTTTAAGACCATATAAGGCTTTTTGAAGCTTATAGACATAATCTGGATAAAGATGGTCTTCAGACCAGGGGGTTGCTAAACATACACCTCCTCCAATATAACCATTCAAAAATACACTTTTCACATCCATTTGATACAATTTAAAATTTCTTAAACAAGCAAATGCTAATAACATTCTTATAGCTTCTAATCTAGCAACTGGTATAAAAGTTTCATCATAATCAATGCCTTCCTCTTGATTATAACCTTTTGCAACTAAACAAGCTTTATTTTTAACAATCACACCACTTTCATCTAATTTGTTCATAAAACCCCAAGGTGTACCAATAATGGTATGATCATCTAGTTTTGACACAAGAGTCCAAACTTGATTTCTTTTCAATTGATTTGACTCTTTGTGCATTGCCAAAACCCAATTATCATCTGATAAGGCCTCATTTATGTTTTTAGGTTCAATTTGAGATAAAAATACTAAATGATTGCATATGTTCTTTAAATTGCTACGTGTTACCTGTTGTGTTGCTTCTCTAATGATCTCATCCCTTGGATAGCTTTGCATAAATTTCCATTATTTTTGAGGTGTGTAGGGGTCTGAAGTGTTAAATACTTTAGTGTCATCTTCCTTCCCTTTTGGAACTACATCTGTTGTCTTTGATTGAACTTCTTGCTAATTTAAGTTTGAGTCTAAAAATAATCGATTTTCTTGATTGTCTTCTTCTTTAAATCTGTCAGCACTTAAGGGAGATTCACCAAAGCTAACATGAATTGATTCTTTAATCTTCAAAGTCCTTTTGTTAAAGATATGAAAGGCTTTGCTAGATAAAGAATAACCAATGAATATGGCTTCATTAGATTTAGCATCAAACTTGTCTAAATTATCGTTGCCATTATTGTGAATAAAGCATTTACATCCAAAAATATGAAAATGTGAGACATTTGGTTTCCTTCCAAAATAGAGTTCATAAGGGGTTTTATTTGAAATAGGTCTAATTAGAACTCTATTCATTACATAACATGTAGTGTTTACTGCATTAGCCTAAAAGGATATAGGGAGGGGGCTTTCAGTTAAAATGGTTCTAGCTATCTCTTCTAAGCATCTATTTTTCCTCTCAACTACACCATTTTGTTGAGGGGTTCAAGGTGTTAAGAAGCTATGGTTTATACCATTTATCTCATAGAAACCAGCAAAATCTTTGTTTTCAAACTCACTTCCATGATCACTTCATATATTTATAATGGAGTACCCTTTTTGATTTTGAATCACATTTGCTAACTTTTTAAAGGCTTCAAATGTGCTATTTTTATGAGATAAAATAGGGTTCATGTGAATCTTGGGCAGTCATCTACAATCACTAAAAGTATAGAAGTGTCTTCTATAATTTCTAATTTTAGATGGACTAATCAGATCCATGTGAAGTTGATCCAAAGGTTTTGAAGTTGAAACAATATTTTTTTGACTTAAAAGAAGATTTTACTTGTTTCCCTTTCTAGCATGTATCACAAATTTTGTCTTTGATATAGTTTAATTTTGGCAGTCCCAGTACTAGATTTTTCTTGGAAAGTTTTCCAATGAGATCCATGCTAGTGTGTGCAAGTCTTTTATGCCAAATCCATAAATCCTCATTAAAACTAATCAGATATCAGGAGTCTAAATTTAATTTTGAATCTAGATCTATCATATATATGTTTTTGATCCTACTACCTAAAAGCTTAACTTGTTTGTCATTGTCATTTATGACTAGGCATTTATTTGAATTGAAAATTACTTGATTTCCCTTATCAAAAACTGACTAATAATCAACAAATTATGCCCAAGACCTTTTACAAATAACACATCATCAATATAACAATTTGATAGTTTACCAATCTTACCAATACCTTTTACCTTTCCTTTAGCATTATCTCCAAAAGTTACTTTACCTCTTGTTATTTGTGTGAGAGAGATAAATTTGTCCTTATTTCCTGTCATATGGCATCAACAGCCACTGTCTAGGAACCATAGATTACTCCTTTGTCTCCCACAAACCTATAAATCAGTAATTATACTTGCATTTGTGGTACCCAGTAAGTTTGGGTTTAGTTTTGTTAGCAAACATAACAAAATTTCTATTAGGGGTAGATACTTTAGGTAGCCAAACCAATTTCTCATTTGGTTTCAGTATATATGTTCCATTTCTATATAGACAATGTTTAATATAATGCCCCTTCTAATTGCAGTAAAAATAGGTTATGTAACTGAATTTTCTATTTGACTTAGCAGTCTGAGATCTTTTCTTAGATCTCTTCTTGTTTTGTTGTTTATATTCTAAACCAGTTTTATCTTGAAAAATAATTTGATTTTGCAAGTTATTATTCAATCTCATCTTATTATTTGTAAAACCATGTAAAGCTTTGGTGATTGTGTCTATTTTGGACATGTAAATTTCACATTATCACACATTTTACTTTCACTCAATACTTTTTCAGCTAAATCATACAAATCATTTTTCTTTTTTTCAATTTGCTGAATTTTCTCAAGTAAGGTTCCTTTTTCTACTTTAGTATGCTTTAAATCTTTCTTAGCCTTTTTTAATACATTATATAGCTCTTCATATAGATCATCAGTTTCATCATTACTATTATCATTTTCACTAGAATTAGATTCATCATCACTAGTGTAGAAAAAAGATTTAAATACCTCACAGTCTTCATCCTCTTCAGCCATGAGGCATAGCAGTGCTTCTTCTTCTTCACCAGAATTAACTTGCTCATCATCCTAAATAGCTAGTTTTCCATTCTTGAAGGTTGGCTTTCTTTTCTTTCTTTTAATCTCTAGTTATTTCTTCAAGAATACTGGGCAGTCTGGTTTAAAGTGACTAGGCTTCTTACATTTAAAGCATGTGGAAGTATAGGAAGAAGTTCCTTGTTTAGTCTTGTTTTGATTCCTTCTTTATGGAACAACCTTTCTCTTTTCTTTGTTCTTTTTTTCTCTAAGCAATTTCTATAGCTTTTTACTCAATAGGGCCATTTGATCTTTTTCATCTGCTTCTTCATCACTATCTAATTCTTCATCATCAAATTCAAATGATTTTGCAGCCTTAAGTGCTAAGGTTTTCTTCTTTTTGTCATCACCTTTCTTTTTATATCTCTTTAGCTTTAATTCATGCTCTTCCAAATTTCCATAAATATTCTGAATTGTTGGCATCCCCATCTTAAGTGATTCCTTGATGGCTGTCACTTTTGGTTGTCATTCCTTAGTTAGAGACCTCAAAATTTTGTGCATTAAGTCTGCATTGTCAAATGTTCTACCAAGTAACAAAAGATGGTTAGTGATAGTAGTGAATCTTTGGATAAGGTCCTTGATAGATTCACCTTCTTCCATATTGAACATTTCATATTGAGAAATAAACACATGTACTTTAAATGCTTTAACCTATGTAGTGCCAACATGTGCTACTTTTAAAGTGTACCAAATTTGTTTAGCAGTAGTGTAGTTAGATATCCTTTCATATTCATTAGAAGATAGTGAATTTGAAATAATCTATTTTACTTTGAAGGCTAAAAGATGTCTCTTCCTCTCCTCTTCAGTCCAAAAGAATTTTGGTTTAGGTTATGGAATTCCATTTATTCAAGTCTTAGGTGGATCATATCTATCCTTAACAATTTCCCACATGTCTATATCAATGGTTTCAATAAAATCTCTAATTTTATATTTCCAATAGGCATAGTGATGTTTATTAAAACTAGGAGGCTTGTTCAAGGGAAGACATTCAGGTAATAATGTAAAGCTAGAATCCATAATCTCTTTAAAAGCAAAAGAGTACTATTGGTCCCAAAAAGTAGTACAAAAAATGATCTTGCCTTTTTTGAAAATATATACTCTTTTAGATTTGGAGATTGGATTCTAGTTTCAATCTTTATTAAAGAAACCCTATTGGATAATCCAGAGTTAATTGGAGCTACTAATTAGATGATATACAAACTTTTATGACAAAATGATTAATGAATTAGAATTATAGTTTAAACTAGAATTGCAATAGAATACCAAAAAGATACAACGCAGAAAGAATAATCAAGAACACTAGATTTTTAAAGTGGTTTAACTTCAACTGAAATCACAGTTAAAGTCTACATCTTCTAGACAATCCTTAATTGGATAGTCACTTTTTAATACCAAAACATAGGAATTAATTGCCATCTTGAACAACAATTCATACACAAGATTTGGTTGGGTTCTTGCTAACCTATAGATATAAATGACTTTTCACCTTTAACTAATTGTAATCAATCTCAACTAAAAAAATTGCAAAGGGAAGATCAACCACTTCCTTTGTATCTTTGATTTCAATCAGCCTAAAAATATTGAAGTTAAACTAAGAATAGAGTAAAAGAATATGTTATGGGAGTTTTCTAGTACTACGTGAAATGAACTGGCAAAAGCCCAGTAGTGGATAAGTCCAAATTAGAGGGGCCCAGGTCCATTTAAAGCTAAAGTCACTTAAGGGCACCAGATCGCCAACTACAAGCTTGGAACACAGAGTGAAGCCAAAGCAGTAGCCCAGCTCGCATAGCTAACAGTTTGTCCTACATGAGCTCGCATCACCAAATGCGAGCTTGACATCATTGGCCAAAGGTTAGCAATGACCCCAAGATAGGAGCTCTAGCTCGTAGGACATAGCATCTCACCTAGTTAGAAGCTTGTTGTAGGTGAACCTGAAGTAAACACCCTCTCAGACCCAACTTATAGGGCCAGTCTGTAAAAAGTAGCTTACATGGGGTCTACACACAAAAAGCAGCCTGTAAAAGCTAATTTGCCTACAGAAGCCAATTTGTAGAAGTCCAAATTGTCAAATACATTTATTATTTGATGTAATAGATTTATAATTTATTAAATTACATTTGTAACCTCCCAACCTCTATAAAAAAGGGGGGAGGAGCTTGTGTAAAAGATATCTTGAAAATACATACTGTAACTCTGTTAAACTTTCACCAAAGAAATAAAACCACTTGTGGATGTAGGGATCCAAACAAAGGATTTTAGTCGAACTATGTTAAAAAACTTCTGGTGTTTATCTTGTTGTTCTTCCCTTTTCTTGTTTTTATTATTTCTTTGTGCTTCACATAATCTGATAGTAGTTTGGGGTTTAAGAACTATTCCTGTTGACTGAGATTTGGGCTTACCAAATTTCACTATCAACAGAATACCACACAATTAAGATGAATATCTAAATTATCTAGAGTGCGTCTTCATAGATTTGATCCAAGATCATTAATCAATTAATATTTGAAGAGGTAGAGATGAATCTGTTTTAGCTCAAGTTTTTCTCTCTATTTTCATGCTTGAAGTTATGAGAAATTGATATGAAAAACTGTTCTACTGAAATGAGGGTGGAGGCTATTTATAGTGTGATAATTGACTTTTGCAAAATAACTAACTTTTAAGTTGTGAATTGATTCGTGAATCAATTCAAAGTGGTTACTAACTAATTAATCAATTTGCCTATGAATATCATGAAGAAGTTCATGACCACATCAATGCATGAATCAATTTAGCTTGTTATGTAAAAAGAACATGAATTGATTACCTAATCGATTCAAAATATTTTCTAACTTTCAGTAAAAGTATTTTTCAAAAATTTTTCTTCATGAATTGATTACTTAATTGATTCAAGTACATTTTACAATATTTTTAGTGAATCAATTCGTGAATCGATTCATACAATAAAAAATAGTTTTTATAAAAATTCAACTTGTGAAAATGTGTTTGAAAACATAGTTACAAAATATTTCATCTTAGCTTATTTCACTTGATTTATTTCTACCTAAATTTAACTATTTTTTGAAACTTATTTGGATCAAATTTGATTGGAATACACTTACAAAAGATCCTAGAAAAATCAATAAAAAATATTAAGACTAATGTTGGATCTCTTGATCTCTTGAATGTCACTTGATCAACCTTGAATCTGTAAAATGAACAACTATTAAAAGCATATAGTTAGATCATGATATTAATTAAAATAATAGTAAGGCTAACAATCTCTAGCAATCCTAATGATATTCACACAATAGGTACAGTAGGAAAATCATCTTCTTAGCTTAAAAGGTGCTAGCTCTCCAAAGAATCACAAATTCACTCAACTAAGGTTGGTGTTTGAATGCAAATAGGAGAAGAGAAGAGAGATCACAATAAGAAAGGTTTGGGCACACAACACATGTGCTAGGGTTAGATTGTGTCATGTCTCTCTTTCGAAAGGTTGGTATCTCTCAAAATTTTAATAGAAGAGATTAGAGCGCAAGCAAGAATGGGGAGCAAATATGGGTGGTGCACTAGCTAGAGTTTCCCTTGTGCCATCCATTTCTCAAAGTGGATAGGTTGCATGGTTAGGGTTAATACTTTAGGCTTGTGTGCTACCCTTTTGATTTAAGGAGTCCATACTCTTTAATGAGTCTAAACTCATTAGCCTTCATCATGTGCCCTTTTTGTGCCCAATAAGCCCAAACTATAAGTCCAAACTCATGAATTCTCCTATGCAATGATTCTTAAATTATTTTAATTTATTAATTAAAACAACTTTCTAAGTGAGGAACTATTCATCCATTCATGATCTCCTTTAGTATTAATATAAATGTTCTTACAACATTTAAATATGAACATTGAAAATTTGTTATTATTTAGTAATTGTAATCTCTACTAGAATTATTAAATTATTGATTAATTAACACTTCTAATTATATTAGAATACTTAATTAATCATTTTACATTTCTAATATGTTCACTAATTCAATGCTTAAATTCTAAATATTTTGCATTCTAACTTTTTCTTTGACTTTGGATCAAAGAAATTTTATTATGTAAGACCCATTACATTTCCATGCATGTTGGCAATTAAGTTTTTTACAAACTTCTACAAGTTTAATTTAATTAAAAATCTTTTTAATTCTAACACAAATTCCTTAAATTGTTGAAATAAATTCATAAATCATGATTGGCTTCTAACAAAGCATCATGACCAACCAAATGTCATAAATAGATTTGTAGAAATTAAAACTTTTCGTAACAAGGTATTAGTGTGTAATTTAATCCCTTCATCTCTTGATATTCAAATTAGACTTAGGGTTTGGTTTAAGTGTCAATCCTAATTTGAACATCCAATCATAGGTGCATGTTTGACTATATGCTATCTCACAATTGATTATACATAAAACTCCTTTTATGTATATATCAATACATAGGTCTATGATTTTGATTATAACACAAATGTTAAAACATCTTTTGAATACCAAGGAGGATGAATTCATTCTTGATCAATTAATACCTTCATGTATTTCATGATATACTTGACAATTATTCGTACCTACTCTTCAAGAGTGTAAGTCTAGAATAATATTAAAGTACATAACTTCATACATAGTGTATTGTGTTGGTATCAAATCTAATGATTACTTACACGACCTTTCACATAGGAAGCCTATTAACACATGGTAACATTCCATATGATTTCTCAAAGTGGGTTAATCTAGTCATATGTTTCATAATGTATACCCATATGTCTTGTCCAGATATCAACATATCTACAGTGTTTGATATCACTGCATTCTTCTAGAAAAATGTAACATGACATATGTTGGTTTATTCATGAATTATTGATATCTTGTTTTCTCAATAATTCAACAGTTAGGGATATTTAGAAATACAATCATAAGTATAAATTTTATCATAGTTACAATCCCAATTATAATTAATTTATATAAAATTATATTTTAAAGATTTTATCCAATGTGGTATACATATATCAAAATAGATATATATATTAAAATTAAAATAATAAAAAGATTGGAATATCATATTTATTAAATATGCTAAGATATGTAATTTCTATAACATGACAACTAATTGTCTCCGAGACATCTATACTAACATTTTAATCATCGAATTGCCATTTTTGCATTGACATTTAGGTTTTTTATTTGACCCTTTTGCTTTGAAATTTGAAAAAAAAAATCTAGTGGTGAAAATACCTAACCTTTTAAGAAGTCAAGCTTTTCATAAATTACCTAAGCCTATAATCCATGCTCCTTTGGCATCTCGAGCTAACACCACCATAAACCTATAGGTTGGAATTCAAATCACTAATAGCTGCATCAACTTTCCATTTAATATAATATCAAGTTGGTGGGATCCATTTAGCCACAAGATGACTTTTGAATGTGTATATCGTCTTAAAGGCTTTATACAGGTCATTTACATAGAAAATAATTTTCAAGATAGGACTAACCACATTATCTTCTAGGATATCAAAAGCTAACTAATTTATCTACTTTTAAATAAGACAACATGTATAGCCAAAGATAGAAGACCATTGACTACTTCTATCCTTGCTTAATTCTTTAGATTTTTTTTAATAACAATGGTAGCAAGTCACTTAACACACATGCATGTCATAGGCTTGTAGCTCTTTAGCCAAATTGCGCGACACATGTTTGCCACTTATGGCTAACATGCCAGGCTTCCAATAATTCAAGCCACACTTGAATAAATAAACAAGGCATTATGGATTTTATCTCTTGTACAATTAAAATTCTATGCACAATATTTCTGAAGGCAACATAAGGTCGTAAACTGAAGCCACTGAGCAACCAAGCCTTAAGAACGCTTAATATAAGTAACCTCTAGAGTGCAATAAGAAAGAGACAACCGAATAGGAAGAGAGGTAACTTTTTTTTTCATTGATATATGCTTTATTACATAGTTTAGAGTGTGCAGGGAAGGAGCCAGGCCAACACACTTCTAAGATCCTAAAATAGGGCCAACAAGCAACTGACAAGCCCAATGTGCCCCTAATGAGCTATTAACACTCCTTTAAAGAGTATTTTGAGCTAAATGTCATATGGCATAAGTAGACATACTTTTTGTGAGTTGATATAAGGCTTTTTCTCATAGCTCCGGGTGGATATTTTGCACCGTCTTATATAGACACGAGGCTAGAAATGCAAAGAACATGGCCATGTATTTTCCTACTTGCATTAGACAAGTGAGTTATGCCAAAAAAAACCAAAATACCCTCAAAACAAGGAGAAATTAAAAAAAATAGTACACAAGTTAGATCACATCCAAATTTGAGCCACAAGGCTTCCATACTATGCTTAATTTTTCTACATAATTTTGTGTCATATCAAGGATGTTTTCACCTCAAATTGTTCACAAAGCCAACTTATGACATTTCTCTACACTTAATGAATGTTAATGCCTTTATTGATACCTCTATCTAACATAACTCCCATGAATTCAGCCTACTTCACTCAAGTTACTCCCTCAAACTCTTCATGAGGGTCTTTCTCCTATTCCTCCGAGTGTCTCCTCTAACCGCTCCTAGCTTGTCTATTTGAGCCAATGCCGCTTAAGGACTTTTGAAGAGATGACATCCTCGACTTGATACAAATCAAGATGATCTTCAATATGCTACTAATCAGCTCTTCCTTTGACTTCCTCTTTGCTTGCCCCATCAAGCTGGCTTCATCAAAAATTTGTTGTTGTTACCTCTATGACCTGGTGTTTAAGACCCTATTACTAGAGATGCCCCACATCTAATGCCCTATCCCACTGATGTGAAACATAAGGTTAATCCCTTGGCTCCAAGTTTGCTCGTGTTGGGATTGACAATCCTTCACACTTTGCTATATCTCTTAATTAGATCCTTTAACCTTTTTTGAATTGATACCCTTTGGCCCTCAGTCATCACAACCCTTTTGGAGTTGATGCTCTCTAACACCGTGGTCATCATAACCCCTCCTAGGTTTTGCACACTTTAGTGCTTGCATTTTGGAGTTGATACATTCTTATATCTCAACCCCTATGATGATCAGTGCCCACTAGCACTTCTTATGCAACATCCTTTGATGTCTAGGACACCATAGCCAACTTTGAGCAAATTCTCTAATAGCTTCCTCACCTTTGCTTGGAAGGATTTGAGCGTAGAGTAGTCTATCACTCTAACTCGAGCATCACATGCTTGTGCATTAGCAAATGTAAGCTCCATGGTCATTGTTGCAAAGCCTATCTCACGACTGTGATGTGCTAGCTCTATAGCATCTTGGGATGATCCATTTGGACCACCTTAACTCGAATAATACCCCTCCAGGTGATTTTGGATTCCTCCCTCTAAATTCGCTTGCTCGATATATCCTTTTGGATGTTTCAACCTTCTAGTTGTGGCTATGCACTTTTGCATGACCAAAGCTTCATCCTTTAGCTCTACCAGTTGTTAACTTGTCCCTCTAAATGTGGCCAAGCCTTATGGCAAGACCAAGACAAATTGCAATGCATGCTTGCCATTTTTAGCCAATATGCCAACCTTCTAACAAATTCAATCCACGCTTGGATAGACAAATGAGGAACTAAAAATTTTATCACCCATACAACTAAAATCCTATACCTATTATGTTTGAAGGTAACATAAGCTTGTAGACTGAAGCCATCGAACAATCGAGCTTTAAGAACACCTTGCATAAGTAGCCTCTAGTGCACAATGGGAAAAGGATAACCAAATAGGGAGAGGACAACTCTTTTTTATTGATATGTACTTCATTACATAGTTAAAGGAAGGCACTAAGCCAATACACTCCTAAGATACCAAGACTAGTGCCAACAACCCCCAAATGAGCACCTAACAAGCCTCCAATATGCCATCAACAAGCTACCAACACTCTCTCGTAAATAGCATTTTGACTTAAAAGTCATATGATACAAGTAGACATACTTTTTGTAAGTTGACATAAGGCCTTTTCTCATAGTTTTGGGTGGAGATTTTGCCCCATCTTATATGGACACAAAGCTAAAAATGCAAGAAGTGTGACTATATGCTTTCCTACTTATACTAAATAAGTGAAACAGAAAAGACCAAAATACCCCTAAATGGGAAAAAATTGTAAAATAGTACATAAGTCAAATCACTCCCAAATTTGAGTCGCAAGGGCTCTACACTGTCCTTGATTTTTCTACAAGGTTTTGTATCAAATTGAGCATATTTTCTCTCTCAAATTGTTTACATGGCCAACTTGTGACAATGTGCAATTCTTAGGTTCGAATTTAGGACACCGAAGAGAAACAAAACCCCAAGATAGCATTAGATCCCACTACACCACTGTTATAAATTTAGAATTAGCCGATTAGCAAGTGGGTATTGAGATAAAAAAAAAACATCCCAATACCTATGATTAACCACCCTCAACCACAAATTATGTACTTAGGACAATTTCTCAAGTAATGAATTACTAATTCCACCTCTGAATTAGATTTAGGATGAAGGGTATTAATAGATAAGTGTCTTCAAACTCTATGAAGATTAGTAAGAATCCTTTCATGAGCCACTGGCCATAAAAAGACCTGAACTTTTTAGGGCTTGACTACTACCAAGTAAGCTTCCAAATTTGAAATTGTTTGGTTCCATCAAATTTCCATAAGTTGAATTGATAAAAAGAAAAAAAAAATTGAGTGTTTCTATATGACAACTATTAGTCTAAAATAGGTGCCCTAGAGTCAATTTGATTAGGCTTTATTGTATCTATAACTATACATTCTGTATTGATTTGGATATTCTAAAGGTTGTATATTCATCTTATATTGCATATTATGTTCATAGTCATGTTCATTGCATAATTAAGATGAAGCCCATGGTGAGAAGTCCATTTAATCAATCCTATAAAAGGGTTATGGGATTGTGAGGGCGATTATCAATGGTTAACTTTTGCACCAAAATGACACTAGTCAAGATCTAATAACTGGGCATTATTAACATTTGTTGAGACTAGACGATGTGGTATTTCTCATTTGATGAGCAGCTGAGCCCACAGGCTAAGATGTAAGTGAGTTGCATCTGAATACACACATGGACACGACTCAGTTAGTTTGGGAAAACGTAACTGAATAATCGTGATCTTGTCTAACCTATTTGGAGATGCTATATGGAGCTACAACATTAGTTAATCTCCAGTGGTAATTGCATAACTAATCTTTTGACCTAAGATTGTGGGATATCTTTTTCATGGAAGGTTATACTTTGACCAAGTTAAACGTGACTCTAGCCATGAGGAAACTATAAAGGCTTGTGTTCGGTATTTTTGGAAATGCAGTTAGGTATTACCTAATCAAGATGAGATTCATTACTACTATTTTGAGTGATATTTGACGGCCATTCAACAAATTATTTTGACGAATGGAATCCTTGTACAAGGTTGAACCATCGAGACTCAAATTGGATTTGAGTGCTCGAATTCATATGAGTCAAATAATTCACAATGTTGAGAAAATATGATTAGTTATAGAGGTTGACTGTCATCCATACCTTTGACT
>JANHAO010005533.1:0-22484 GCA_026873985.1 Saraca asoca | reverse complement strand
GAATCCAATTGGCACCAAATCACAAATACACACCAACACAGCTGGAAGTAAATCATTTTGGCCCTTAAAATGCTAAGTATGAGGATAAATAAATACATGAAATATTGTGTTATCATGGTTACATAACCCGTACCAAATAAAATTGAAAATTTTTAAAAAATAATAGCAGTGGTTACCTAACCCCCACTAAATTATCAGTAAATTTTTAAAAATAATATCGGTGGTTTTATAACCCCTACCAATTCAATTTCAAAATTTTTAGAAAAATATAGTGGTGGCTAACTGCCCGAAAAAAATCACCGCTAAATACTTGATGCATGATGATTCCAGTGGTTGCACATAATTACCATTAATGTCAATCTGACACCATATTTTTTAGTGGTTCTTATAACTGCTGCTATTGTACTTGGTAGAGGTTCAAACCATCGCTATTGTCAGTGCGTAACTGCTATTATTTTAAGCCTTTTTTGTAGTATTTCTTTAAATAGTTATCATGTGCGCTACATTATCATATGCTTTTGTTGCATATAACTATTTATAGGATGTTTCTTTTATGGTAGTGCACCTACATAAATAACTCATTGCTTGCTTTATGATGTCTATCTTTATAGTAATGATTGGTTCTTAATGACATGAGACTTTGACAATATTTATTATGCCATATGATTGCTTTTAATGAAACTCTTGGTATTGATATAACATTATTTATGACACTCTTGGTCTTAAATGCTATATTCATTAACTGCTCTTGTGGACTTAAATGCTAACCCCCTCTTTAAGAGTTTTGATAATGTCAAAGTGGGAGAAAAAAAGAAGTTATTTAAGAAAAAAAGGGACAAGCAAAACAAGGCATTAGCAAGAAAAGACAATCCAACTTGAAAACAAGAAAGACTAAACAAGAAAAGAATCCAAACTATTGAACTTAATGCTTCTTGTCCTCTATCTTAACTTGTCTTTTTTATATAGGATTGTCATCACCGAAAATGGAGAGGTTGTGAAACCCTTAGGTTCTAATCTTTTGTAATATTACATATTTTGAGGATGATCTATCTTGTTTAATTTGCATAAGATAAATATCTTTTTAAAGATTTTGTTATCTTGTTCTTTTAAGAAATCATGTTAAATTTGTTGCCATTGTACTTTAATTGTTATACTAGTGTTTTACTATGGTAACTTAATGTTTTAAACATGTCAAGCTAGGCCATAAGTTGTTCTCCAAGTTAATTTTGAAAAATCGGATGGAAAGACCAAGTTACTCTATACAGTTTATGACAAGAAAGTGAATATAACAACTACAAATAGCTCTATATTTTTATTAATTTTCTTTGCACCAACTTGTTTTGGAATTTATGTAAACTATGATTGCAAAATTATAGCTGGCTCTTGGCTAGATTAATTAGAAATACAAATTGAATTATTGACAAAGTAAGCTACATGCATAAAGAGTAGGTTGAAGTTGTTTGTCTTGTTATTTTCACTTGGACAACACCTTGATACCCCATAGATAGCTTTGTAATAGCCCAATAATGTTGGATCTCTATTGTAACATCTGCTCTTTCCTCCAAAACCTCTCTCCCTAACTACTATAAGTAAGAGGCTCTTTTTCATAAATAAAGCACACCAAGAAACTCAAATAACCAGAGCTACAAAGTCAAGAGATCTTCTTGTGCAATCCTTGGGAGACAAAGATCTTCACTTTTGTATCTACTTTATATGAGAGTTTTAGAAGAAAAAGCTTGTAGTCTCTTTAAGAAAATTTCTTTGATCTTTGATTCTTATTTTTGATTTACTAGCTTGGGATTGAGTGAGGGATACACTTGTATAATCCTTAAGAGTGAGGGGATTATTGCTTTAGCATGAGGCTAGAAAATACTTAGATTATGAGATGGGATTGCTTGAGTCTTGGAGAAAGATCAAGTGGGCAAAAGGTTGTAAAATAGATAACTCTCAAGTGCTCAATTGACCATAAAAAAAAAGAGTAAATCCAAAAGGCGTTCCTTTTGGACTTGTATCTTCTCTAACTTAGTCCTTTATTTTCTTGCTCTTTTAGTTGCTATTTTTAAAGAATATTTGCTCTTTCCAAATAGTTTTATTGTTGAACATTTTTTCTTTGCTAAGAGCATTTTCTTCTTTCCAAAAAAATCATGAGGAAAAGTTTTGATTTTTAAATTTGTTTTTAAACACTAATTTATCCCCTCTTGGTATATTTGTACTATCAGGTGGTGCTTCACTAGTCATGGGTGTCAATTTGAGTTGAAAGAAATAGAGTTTTAAGCTTACTATTACATTTTTATACTTGTACTTATGGCTTTTAATTAAATAACATTAAAATTAGTTAATGTTAAATGGAGATCAATTTTAGTCTAAAGACATGGCCCTTCTATCTCTAATTTAATATTTGTTGATGATTTACTCTTGTTTGCAAAAGCCAAGTTTGATCAAATTGATAGTATTATGGACTGTCTTAATTTCTTTTGTGCAATCTCCAAGCAAAAAGTTAGGGTAATGCTTTAGTACATATTTGGAGATTTTATGAGTTAATGAAAGCCTAACATAAAAATGATAAAAGTTGTAACTTTTATATAAAACCTTGTAAATTTTCAAAAGTTGCAAGTATATACAAACTTTGTGTGCAATAAGTACATAAAAAGTTATATAAAAAATTCTTTAGAAACTCATTTTTATATAAAATTACAATTTTTAATGAAATATTAAAAAAATTATCAAAATTTGTAAGTATGCATATTGATACAAATTTTCTCAAGTACGTCTTGAATCATAACTCAAAAGTTAATATTCAAGAAATAAAGAGCCTTTTTTAGAAGAATGTGTTAGAAGTGAAAATTTCTGATATGGTCGTTAAAAATGGATTCAACAAAACAAATTAAAGGAGTTTGGTTGTTATTTGCACACTTTCATGTAGCATGGAAAAAAGGTCTAATAATTCACAGTCACATTATCAATAAGATTCAAAGCAAACCTAGTGGATAGAAAGTGCAATGCGTTTCTATGGCAAGATGGATTATTATAGCTCAGTCAATAATTTTTATAATGCGTTATTTCCATATACAAAATTTAAAACTTCCATTGGTCACTATTGATGAAACTAAAAAGATCCAAAGTAATTTTATTTAGGGAGACATAGAAGGACATTAAAGTTCATCTTAGTAATTGGAAAACTATATGCAAAGCTAAGAGATTAGGGGAGCTATGATTCATATCTTTGAGGACCATAAATGAAGCGTTTCTACTCAAGTTAGGGTGGAATTTGATCACAAAGTCTACTAATCTTTGGACCAAAGTCACGTGTGATTATTATAAAAGAAGAGTTAAATGGAATATTTCAAGAAGTTAAAGCTTTAAATTCAAATTCAAGACTTTGGAAAGTTATTGTTTCATGTTGATAAAACCTTTTGGAGGGAATGGGTTGGGATCTTGGATATGGCATAAATATCAATTCATAGACAATTGATTGCCTTCTAAAGGAGTCATCATTGATCAATCAAACCTTGAGAGGAGAGATTCTTAGTTGCATTGAGTAGTGCCCTTTAGCTGTATACACTAAGCCAATCAGAAAAAGGATACACTAGTTTTTATTACATGTAAATGTTTCTTCTAATTAATGATGTAATCCCTTTTTTAATTAATGTAGTGCATACAACCTAATTGTATTAAGTGCAACTAAAATTCTTTCCCTTGAGGAAACCAATTGTAGATGAGATTTCAAGTAAAATACAGAATTATGTTCTGGAAAATGGGCAATGCGATTTGAGGCAAATTACTTCTTACTTGCCTCAAGGTATATATTTAATAATATGCACATATTATCAATTTATCACATAACTAAGTTTGAACTTGTGCCAGGCACAAGTAAGTTTTATTTAAAAAAAATGATTAGGAGCATTATAAATGTCAAAAATTTTATATAGAAATTAGACAACACATAAAAAATATCAATTTTTTAATACAAAAAAGGGGAAAACTAATAGAGTTACTTCTTAGAATTCCTATAATACCATCCATTAGACTATCCAACAATTCAGAAGGAGGAAGAGACATAAAATGAGCACCCCTTGGAAGATTGAGCAAAGTGAGCTAAGAAATCTAAATTTTTATGTGAACAATCTCAGCATATTTAATAGTAAGTGTTTCAACACAACATGCAAAAAGATATTATAATATGTTAAGGAATATCAAACAAATTATATAAAGATAAATTCCAATGAATTTAGAGTAATAATATACTTATAGATCATGGACTTCTTCTTATACGTTGCTCTAAACTACATTTCTAAATATTTCTATAAACATCATGGACTTAATTTCCATACTTACCTCTAAAATACATTGCTAAATATTGGTGTTTGTTGTTTCGTCTTTGTCATTAGTAGTTTCAACTTCTTTCTACTTCAAACCTTCAACAGTGCAACATACAATTGACTATAAATGAATACCAAACTTGGTAAATAAAGGCCAAAATATGAGAGAGATTGCCCTCACTCTTATTCATTGTCGCAACAAAACAAACTTGCAATGAGAATTGCTGTCATTTAAACATAAATAAAAAATGTTAATATGATAGAATTAGAAGCATATGTACAATGTAAACATTGTTCCCTACTTTATTTTCTAACATAGTTTTAGCCTTTAATGCATGTGAGTGCCCTATTCCAAAAGCAAGTAAGTTTTAAAATATAAAAATAAATTGGTTTTAATATTCAATTTATAAATGATACATGTACAAAATAAGATTATAATTAAACAAAAAATTGAAATAAGATTATAAAAATTAGTATAAGACTTTAGTCACAATTTTTTAAATAAATAAACTTTGTGATGGTTCAATATAAGCAACTATGAGTAATATGATAAATCTTTTGCAGTATGATTTACTTTCTATTCTTGATACATATTCTAACTAAAAATGAGATAGTCTTAACATTTTAAAAAAATTCATTTCATGTTTATAACATAAAAATTTAAAAATTACACAATTAATATTAAGAAAATTACACAAATAAATATAAAATAAAATAAAATAATTGGATAAATAATCCTAAAAATTATTGAATATTACTACATATATGTTGTATATTCTACTTCCAATGAAATAAACTTTTCTCATTAGTGAAATAATATAAACTTTAGTAAGAGACTCAAACAATCTAGCCTTTTATTTAAAAATTCCATAGTAAATGAAAAAAAAAATCTAAATCTACAATAGTTTAGAACACAAATTCATTGCTATCAATTTAATATAATTTGATCTTTCCTATACAAAATCTTGAAATAACATTTATTGTTAAACTTGATATACACTAAGACTAAGTTATAAATGAGAGTCCATTACAAAATTTCACAAAGTCAAAGTTAGTAAAATGCATACTCTATACGCCATCAATCATTGTTTATGTTTTATGACATATCATTTTAACCCCATTCTAGCTTTAAATTTAATTTGTACATCCAAGTTGCTAAATGTGAAATGCCACCAAGAAAAAAGTTGAACCATTTGGATGTTTTTCTACAACCATCTATAATAAAAAATGAGCTTCATACTATTTTGAATTAAAAATGACTCTTGAAATTAAAGGCAAAAGATGACAAACTAAGAATAAAATATTTTTTAAAAAAACAACTATGAATAAAAGATAATTCATACACAGTTTTAATGAGTAAGAACAAAGTGCAAGCAATTCCATTCATTTCTTCATTGTGTTATTTAAAAAGGCATTGGCCTTCATACTTTAAACTTCACCCATGCAAAGTTGAAACTGAGTCTTACAACAAGATATATTAAATAAAAAGAAATGTTTTATTATGCCAAAAAAATCAAAAGATTAGATTTTTTTAACGTAGTGAGAATGGTAACCCAATTTACACAGATACATGAGAACTTAAATTTGAATCTAAGCATTTAAGGGGAAAAACCTAAAGACAACATTGAATATTATCACACTACTAATGGTGCCAACAAAAAAAAATAGAACATACTTGACATTAAAACAATTTGATCATACAAAATTTCTTACCCTAAAAGAAGTTTGATCATAAAAGTTTCTTAGATCAATACGCATTGTACACTAGAATTTTCCAAATATGCATAAGATATGTACTTTATTTTTTTGGAAAATGGGCAATGGAATTTGAGGTAAATTACTCCTTCGTTGCCTTGGGATATACATTTAACAATATGTACATATTATCAATTTATTACATAATGGACAAGTAGTAAAATTTGAGCACGATGAGTCAATAAAAATTGAATCGATCAATATATATAAATGCACAATTGTGTAACATTTTACATCATATAATAAATATACTTAGCATTATATAAAGTAGTAATAATTTGAGTAGGACAATGATATAATTTGAGTGAAGACATAAACATAATTTGAGTAGGACAATTTGTTATAAATAATATACTTAAAAGAAAATAAACATAATTTAATTGCTAAGAAGATTTGTAAGAGAAGATTGGATAATAAAAAGGAAACAACCGATTTACTGGGAGTCAAAAGCTTGGGGGTTTAGAAGTTAAAAGGGTTAATTAGGTACATCTAATAGGAATAATGAATCCAAATTTAATGAGCTAGCTTTAAATGACAATAATGAAATTGCAAATAGAGATTTAATTTGCCATGATAAGCTTAGAGAATTTATGATTTGTTTGAATTATAGTTTTCAAAATAAATTAATAAAAGATAATCTATTTAGGCCAAAAAAAGATTATGAGGCCAATTTTTAATGGATCCTCCCAAGCTAAAATCCTACCTTTAAAAAATTAGTTAGCAATTATTGGTAATCCAACTACAGAAGTACACATAGCTAATAGGCTAGTGAAGGAGCCCAAATGGATAAACAGGAAGAATGAAGATAAATGTTTTGTGTCTTTTTGGTGCAATTATGATAAATAACATAGAAATGATGTTACATAGCAATTGGGTGTCATTCGTTATTTACCTATGCCTAATATGTAAGCCTTACAGTAGCATGTTGACAGAGGCCATGTTATTCTTTCAACTTTGGCGTAGGACAAAGTTTATACCTCTAATGAAATTTATAATTCTACTAAGGATGCTACTTAATGGCCCTAATGTGGCTAGCCAGTCTATCTAGTAAGGATTCCTTTTTTCCAATTTGTTTTTTGATGGATTTTATCACTTGGAATTGTAAATGTTCTTTAACAATTCCAGGAATTATAAAGGATTTCAAAGCTATTTACAAAGGTCAATTTTTAGCTCTTCTTAAGCCTAGTCTTAGTGTTGATAAAACTAAAAAAGTTATCAAAATGTTGGGTTTTGATGGTTGTGTTACTTTTGAAATAAATGGATTTTCAGGGAGAATTTGGTGCATGTGGGATAGTAAAGATGTGTTGGTTGATATTTTACTTCTCCATGATCAATTTATTCATCTAAAAATTACTAATGACAATTCTTGCACATGGTGATTAACCATTTTTATTGCAATCCTACAACTTTCAATCAAATTCATCTTTGGAGGAAGTTAAAAGGTATTAGTTTAGGCTTTCCTAGACTATGGGTTGTTGCAAGGGACTTTAATGCCATATTATTACCACATGAGAAGAAATGGGGTAATTTGCTTCTTGATAGAGATTGTCATCCTTTTTTTCATTATTTAAATGTGTGTGGTTTATCATATACTAGTTTCAAAGGTTCTCAATTTACTTGAGAATGGAATGAAATTGCTGAACAATTGGATAGAGTGGTTGCTAATTTTAAGTAGATAATGAAATTTACTAAAGCCTTGATTTTTCATCTTCCCAAGCTTTAGTCAGATCATTGTTCAATTTTGTGTGATATGAAAACTCAAGTGCACAATGCTAATGTGTAGAAACTTTTTTTTTTTTTGGCTCCTTGGGTTTTTCATGAAAGGGGTTAAAGGCTTAATAAAAAAAATGCTTAAGAAGAGAATAACTCTCTTGATGACAATGTTTTCAAACCTAATCCGGTTTACCCAGTTCAATTTATCAGACCAACACTTGGAACTAAAATAGGTCAGTCTCACCCACGAGCCTAGATTGTTTATAAATTCAATTTGACCCGTCTAGACCTAGTCAAACTAGTAAAGTGTTAGACCCATTTTCTTTTTTTTTTTCTTTTCTTTTTTTTACTTGCAAAGTCTAAATGAAATCACTTTTTAGAAGCCCAAAGTCCATATTCTAGAGGCTAAATTTTTCCCTAACCCAAATTTTTTTAAAAAAAATAGTAGCTACAATAAAGAGAAAGGTGACAAAAACATTAAAACCAAGTGTTTCTCATAGTCTCACCTCTGCATCCTGAGCTTTGAGCTTGTATTGGTCGGTTCAACCGGTTAGACTGGGACTTGAGAGCTAAAAAAGTTAGTCTTACCCACAAACTTGAATCATTTATAAACCCAATTTGACTAGTCCAGACCCAGTAAAAATCTAATCAAACCAAAAAACTGTCAAACCAATTTTCTTTTTTTTTTAATTGCAAATTCTAAATCAAATTAATTTTTATAAGCTCAAAGTCCATATTCCAAAGGCCAAATTTTTCCTTAACCCAAACTAAAAAAAAACCTAGTAACTAAAATAAAGAGAAAGAAGGTGACAAAACATTGAAATAGAGTGTTTCTCATAGTCTCACCTTTGCATTCTAAGCTTTGAGCTTGTATTGGTTAGTTCAAATGATTAGACCAGGACCTGGAAGATAAAACAGGTCAGTCTCGCCCACAAACTTGAATTGTTTATAAACCCAGTTTGACTAGTCTACACCCAGTAAAAATCTAATTAAACCAGTAAACTGTCAAACCCATTTTCTTTTTTTTTTTTTTTTCACTTGCAAACTCTATTTGAAGTCAATTTTTAAAAGCCCAGAGTCCATATTTCAAAGGCCAAAATTTTCACTAACCCAAACTAAAAGAAAAAAAAAACCTAGTTAGCTAAACTAAAGAGAAAGAAGGTGACACAAACATTGAATCAGAGTGTTTCTCATGATCTCACCTCTGCATCTTGAGCTTTGAGCTTATATTACTGTCCAATTTGGAGCTAGTGAAGAAGTAACAACAACAGCACACCGTTGGCTTAAAGATCAACTATTAATGATGATGAGTTTCAATTTTCTTCTTCATTCATTATTTTGAATCAATTTCTAATTTAATAATTTACCCTAATACCTCTTAGTAAAATGGACAAAAAAACAAACAACTTTTGAAAATGTATTTCTAACTAAAGACCATAATATGTTAATGTCTCATCTACATTGTCTAGTTTTTCCATACGCAAAAATTGAAGACCATAATATGTTGATAGAGACTAATTCCTTGGTGAAGTTAATCGAAGTTCCTTGTGTTTCATAGGCAAAACTTGAAACTATTACTTATGTCTATTTAACTAAGACTTTGTTTTCCCTTCAAATAGTTTTTCTTATTTTATTCTTTTTCAAAAAAAGATTTGATATCTCTTTCGCTAAGATTAAGGCCATGCTTTTGCATAAGAAAATAGTTAATCTAAACTAAAGATACCCATTGTTGCACAACTAATTAGAATGGTCCTATGACATTACGTTACCATAAATTTCTTGCAAATAAAATAAAGTAAACAAGTATTTATCTCTACTTTGGTCAAATTGGCTTGCTTCTTGAAAAAACTTTAAAAAAAAAACAAAGGTTTAGTTAGATGCAAATGTTTAGTATCCGCAAGTTGGAATGTAGAGATAACATATTCTCTTCAATGCTTGTCTTGTGGTTAAAAATGCTTCTCTTTTTAATATCATTTTCTTTTTATTTTTTTGCTTTTATTTATTTTAAATGTTATTAGATCTTTGATGATGTTTTATATATTCTTTAGTATGAAATATTAGTGCAAAAGATTTTAGAGACCTGTATGATGTGATGATATTTATTATTTATTTTATGTCATTTAGACTATTCAGATGGATGCTATGATAATTCAATAACGTGGTGTGTGTATAAAGCACCAACTTCTCCTTAATATATACTTTGTTTTAAAATGGAACTTAATTTTTCCATTAGCATTGTTTCAAGTTTTTGTAAACTTTTCACTTAGAAATAAAGAAAAAAGGTATCATTGAATTTTTGTTTAAATGTTGGATATGTCATCTTCCTCAGCTAGTTAATCAATGGTTGCATCTTCAACACAATCTGTTAAAGCAAAAACAAATCCTCCATGGAACCATTGCATAGAAGATGTAGATTCAAAGGGGAATTTTTTTTTAAATGTTTGTACTGTGCAAAAGACATTAAAGATGGAGGGATAAATAGAATAAAACTACATCTTGCCAAAAGAAAGGGTGAAGTCCAAGTATGTTCAAAAGTTCTTTACGATGTTAGATATCAAATTGAAGAGGATTTGAAAGAGTTTGAAGGAAGGAAAAACAAGGAGTCAAGCTGAGATCAATGGAAAGCAAATCCATATGCTCATAGTACTACACTAGTTGAGGGAGATACATAGAAGACATACATGGTCAAAAAATTTCAACCAAGGTTTGCAGCAAGGTGTGCATAAATAATAACCATGTTTGTATACAATCATGCATTTTTATTAGCCTGGTTAAGGAAAAGAGAAGAATGGACAAAAATCATACACCTAGGGCCAACTCATTTAGCTACAATTTTCATTGCTTTAAAAAGCATTCATGAACACAAGCAAGATCTCATAGCATTGGTTACTAGTAAAGCTTACATAGATTCTAGGTACTCCAAATATAAAAAGACTAAGGATGCTGTTGCTATCATTTTAAATGAGAAATTTTGGAATGATTGTACCATTATGACTCAAATTGTGGCTCTACCTATTTTGAGTGTTGAGGATTGTTGATGCGGATGAAAGACTTTCACAAGATTATGTATATGATGTCACGTATAGAGCAAGGACTATAAAAGTCATTGTAAGCCTTATACAAGGATTATCAATATATAGATGAGATAGGCAACTTCGTTAAAAAGTTCATACTACCGCATATTTATTAAATCCTTGCCTATAACAAAAAAAAATTTCTTCATCAGACCAAAGGTACAACAAGGATTTCTTGAAATCCTAGAAGTAAGAATTAAGTAAAACAAAATTGGATTTCTAAAAGAAAGCATGCTTTATCGTGAAAGGTGTGAAAGTTTCAGTGGTGAATTGGCTCCTCAAAAAATATGTGGCGTAATAAGAATTTTGCTTTTTGAAAATTATTTATAATATTTTGTTATTTGGATAATGATTAGAATGATTGATTTGGTTTGTTTTGTTGTTTTATTATGATAGATGAATGATTGAAGAATTTTGGACATGGTGCTTCTAATGTAGTAAAGTTGACTATCACTCTTTCAAGCCAATCATCGTCTTCTTCACGTTATGAAACAAATTGAAGTGTGTTTGAAAGAGTAAACACCAAGAAAAGAAATAGATTGCATCATCAAAGGTTGAATGATCTTGCGTTTGTACATTACAGATTAGTTCTTAGTTGGATTTTAGTATTACTGCATATTTGGAAAAGTATTTGGGAGTTACAAGCATGTGAACTCTCAAACTTACTCTCAAATTATCGGTAGAATCTCTGAACGGCTTAGCTCCTGGGAAGCTTCTTCGCTTTCTTTTGCTGACTGATTAACTTTGACTACAGCTGTGCTAGAAGCTCTTCCCTCTTATACTATGCAGACTATATCTCTTGCGAGGTTTGTGACAAAATTGAAAAAGCAAGCAGAGATTTCTTGTGGGGTTCAATCTCTGATAGAAACGAATTCATATGGTCAAATGGGAGAAAGTGTATAAGGCTAAGAAAATATGACAGCCATGGCTGTTGGGACTGATGGAACTGCTCATACTCCTGTTAGAGAGGAAAGAATGGTGAAGTGCTTATTTCCTCTTGGATTCTTTAAGCTCAATGTGGATGGGCCTGTTAATTCAGAGATTCGGGAGGCTGAGCTATGGACAATGTTGTTTGGTTTGATGTTTGCTTGGGATGCTGGAATTCATAATATAGCTATTGAATCTGATTCTTCCTCTGTGATATTTCTAGTTTAAGGCGATGCTGCAGCATGATTGGGAGGTTATCATTAAGCATTGGCTTCATGAAGGAAACCATGTGGCTGATTTTCTTGCTAAACTGGATCATTCCCAGCCTATTGGTCTTTCACTTCTTTGATTCTCCTCCAATGGGATTGGAAGAGGATTTGTTTGGGACTGCCTTCCCTAGATACTGCCTAGTGTAGTATTTTGATTTTTATCTCTACTTACAAAAAACAAAAGCACCTCTGTGAGCTATTTATTACCCACACACGGACCATAATGATTGTAGCCTTGAGCTACCCACCAACTGAAACTCAACCATCCATAGTCACCCCTTGACATAAACTTTTTATCTATCCATATTTCTACCATTTTATGTATATTTTGCTAAAATGCATCGTAATACACACCAAAACGATGAAAAAATAAACCTAAAATGTAAACTATCAAAATTGGAAACTGAAAAGTTATAGAAACATCAAATTAGCAGTAAAATATATTTTAACATCAATTTAATATAATTTAAAAACTTTACATTAATTTAGTATCATCACAATTAAAATTTGCATATACCTACCTCCTTCCCTTAAAATTTGCTTTTCTTCACCCTGATCTGCTCGGTATTTGAGAATGGCAACAAAAACTAAATTAGGAATTCATAAAAAGTACAAGAATCGAGGAATTGAAATTTATAAATTTAGTTAAAAAAAAAAAAAGAATGTTAAATAATTGATTAACGTGGCTATCTCTTTTCTATAACAATTTAATTTTTGGATTAATGTGTGTCACGCAAACAATTTTAATAGAGGAAGTAGTAATACTATTACATTGATAGTACTAATAATGTAATAATTTATTCGATTATCTACTGCTAAGGAAACTTAAATTTCTCAGAGGCTACCAGACTTCAAGGTGAATAAATATTATATTAAAATTTATGATTTGAAAAATGGGAGAAAGGGATAGACTTAAAAAGAGATGAATAGGAGGTGTAGGAGAGAGAAGAGATTGATATGATATAAAATCCTCTGTCTATATGGAAACACTAACACATAATAACACTTGCACATCTTACAAACTCAAATTATTTCTTAATTATTAAATATTACTTCCAACAATTTTAATACAAATTCGATTTGAGCCATTAACTGGTTATAATTCCAATACTTCATTGGAGGGAAATTACACCAAAATGCCTTTTGATAATTATGCATCCATCTCACTTGCTATAATCGAGTATCTTGTGCCGTTTAGCGTTCTCCTGAAAAGAAACAGCTAAAAAAAACTAGTACAAACAATGAAGGTTACTCTAATACCAATCAAATTTTTCTAAAATTAAAAATTGAATTTTATTATTTCAAAATTATATAAAAAATAAAGAAAACAAACTCTACCATGATTATGATTAAAACTGCTTTGAGATTAGTTTTGTCAAACATCTTTTATTTTATTTGTTTTTTAGAGACAGATTAAATCTCACTTTACAAAACTAGTTTAAAAAGCAAGAAAATAAAAACACAAACAAATAGGCCCTCCAACTAATTTGTAAATGAATTTTTTTTTATTTAGAATATATTGAGAAATGTATATCAAATAAAATAAATTCTAGTGAAATCATTAATAAATTTAACGGATTTCATAGTGTTACAAATATAATTAAAATAAGAATTGAAAATGAAATAAAATCTTTTTTAACTAAAGTTCAAATACCATTTAAAAAAGATATTAATTTGAAAATGAAATAACATTATTTAATCATTCCACACAATAGTTAAATCTAAAAACTGAATGTTCAAAATCAAATTTAAATTACGCTATCACTTTTTTCCATAGCTCAATATAGGATCATTTGACATAACATTCATGTAAAAATACAACCATAATATCATCACATAGCTATTAGACTTGAAAGAGGTTTGGAAGGTTCGATGTGTACAATCCGCGAAAATTCTCTTCCTTTTTGCACAGTTCATTAAAAACCAGAAGGCGTATTGGATCAACGAGTTAAGATGAACATTTTCATACCGCAACGTTTCTTCTTTGAGCTGAACTGTACTCTCCCTTGAAACCCAACATCTTGTTTAAAGCAGCAATGTAAGCCTTGACACTGGAAACAACAATGTCCATACTTGCACCAGTCCCACTGCCACAAGATAAAAACATTTACTGGTGTCTGGGAATCTGTAGAAAGAACAGGATATGCCAAAATAATATATTTTGGGTAAATCATACCTAAATGTTCGTTGAACTGCTTCTCCAGTTAAGGCATGAGTAGCTGTATGACTGTCCTCTCCGCGAATTATAACTCGGGTAGTGGCAATTGCATCAATACCTTCTGTGACTGCATTTAGTGAATACTCAAGGAGTGCTACCGGTTCCTGCATGCAAAAAGGTTCGTCAATCATACTAATAATGCCAACAATTGTGGTATGACTCCGGTAAATATGAAGAATGGGGAAAACTTAATCAGGGAATCTTTTCAAGTGCATGAAACTGGTACCAAGAAAATTTTCCAGTATGGATAATGAATTCCATTTCCATGGTTCCACTGGAAACGATACAAGATCCAGCATGTTTAAATTAAAACTGAACTGTCTCTATAGAAAAGGGTGAAAGATACATAAAAGTACTACAAGCGTGCCATCAAAACTTCAAAACCTAAAGGAAGTACTAGAAACAACGTTGTACACGAACTACCAACCTTCACAATGAGATTAACAGCCTTGTAAGCTGAATCTACTGGTCCTGTACCAACAGAACAAGCAACATGCGTGCTACCATCAACACTACTCAGTTTAACAGTTGCTGTTGAAAGACCTAGAGTTCCAGTAGTCACCTGCGTTGGATAAATATTTGATTGATTTGTTTTTGTTCTACAATTATCAAGCACAATATCAAACCTCAAATTTCAGAGCATATTACAACTTTTACCTGCAAATCACAAAGCCTCCACACAGGTTCTGCCTGAAAAACTTCATCTGAAACTAGTGCTCTGAGGTCAGCATCAGTAACTCTCTAACGACACCAAACATTTAAGTCAGAGAGAAGGCAAATGTATTTTCAATAATGAATCAAAGAATGACAAATATCAAAGACAGATAAACTTTAAGGCTCTAAACAACATAGTACTGGAAAGATCAAAATCCCATCCTTCTCTTGACAAACAAAATGAAACATGAAACATGAAATCAGAAGCTATATAATAAAAAAGTGACCATGATCAGAACTGAACTGATGAAAGAACCAAGAGGCAGCTCACCACCTTTTGCCCTCAGCTTTACTGCCAATTGGGTTCCAAAACTAATGAAACAAAAGGTTGTGCTTTAAATAAAATGGTTTTTGATTCTAGGTTCTTCACAAAATTAGTCAGAAGAAATCAGAGTTTGGTCCTGTGGATTGGTTTTTCCTTGTAGAGTTCTCAGACTCGGATTTGACATTAGAAAAAAAAAAAACGAATAATAACCTGCCCTGATAAAACAAAAACCTTAATGTTTATGCCATTTTTCTATTCTTAACCCTTTGAAAGTTGCATACTTCAATGTGGTACAAATGGTGCAAGCCATGCTGCACCATATTAAAGTAGCAATGACACAAGGGTTGGTGCAATCTGCTGTGGCACTGAGCCATTCATCAGTAATGGCGCAGTGCCAGATTGAATATTATGGTTTCTCCATTTGGACACTGAACCTACATCCATGTAGTCACTAGGTTGGGTGTTAGCTCAAAGAATTAGTCCAAACATGATGTGAAAATGATATAGGTACCGGGGTTACAACTTTTAGTCTCTCATTCTGTTTATTCCTGCATTTTTTCAACGAATGATAATTGCTGTTAGGCAATAAAACATCACATTCTGTGCTTGCCAAACAGAAGCTCCTCACATACCATAGCATTAAACTATTTGAAATGCAAAACCGTGGAACGGTCCTGAGCGAAAAGAAAATGATAACAAAGATATATCTGAAGGTAAGAAGTATACAGATGCAAGGAAAGCTATCTTGATGACTATTCCTAAAGTGCTATACAATCATCCCAGATTGAGCCTCTAACCCTTTAATCCCTCTCCCATTTACTGGTTTAGTTTTTAAAATCATTTTGCAAGTGAAACCATCCTTGTTGCAGGTAGTAGTATAATTTGGTCACTGCCTCAACAGCCAGCCAAACCAGCAAGCTAAAGTAAACACCCAAATTGACATCAGTTTTTCTGCCAGCCACCCAACATAGGATAGGTTTGGGTAACACAAAAAACATACATTTGGGGTTCCCAAAGGTAAAATTGGGAAGTTACCCAAAACGTTCTTCATATACAAAATCAAAAGCAGGTTATACTATCATGCGCTCCACAGAGCTAGATCCTTTAATCTTGCCAGCATTGATCATAGATAGAAAAGAATGACTTCAAATAGCAAAAAGAAACTTGATCCACTTAACTGGGCCAATGCTTGGCTAGATCTGGTGACTGTATAATCACTAATTAGTAGCTCCGGGAAGGGGATGGTGGGAAGAATACTAGTTTAAATTTACCTTTTTCTGCTCAGCCACTGCTTTGAAACGCCAAAACAAACTATCAACTTGGTCATCTTGAAGTACATAACCAAGCTGAAACAGAGCAGAGAATAACACATAAGAGAGGTAAATACTCAATAAATCTTTTGCATGCATGCAAACATTTGTATACCTCTTCAAGTCGCTTTTTCAATGCATGGCGTCCGCTGCATCAAAAGGAAAACAAGTCCTGGTTAAGGAGAGAAGAAAGAAGAGACAAATTAACTACACACAGGATCTCAAGATCAAAAAAACGTAAAATAACCATTAACAAGACAAGAATTTATAGATAAATCTCTGACAGCAAATATCAAAGCTAGTTACAACAGGAAAATGTTTATGAGGATGAGGTGATAATATGAAGAATACAAAAAAGCAGGTCAAAGGCCAAAATGAAGCACAATAGTATTGCTTTGAACAATAGCATTGTTTTTTATTGATAGAAAAAATAAAAAAAATTTAATAGGAAGAAAGAAAAGAGTTACATAACCAGAGGATCAGCTATACTCCCAGGAAAACCCAAAAAACAGGGAAGACCAGACACAGAAAAATTAAAAACAAGAGAAAACACATTAACTTATCAGAGTTTGCCAATTGCACTGCATGTCCATCAAAGAATTGCATACCTAAGCTTTCCCAGTACAATTCCAGCTTCATTTGATCTTTCAAACCCAATATCTTCAGGAGATATTATCTCATATGTACCTTTGTGTTTTAGCATCCCATCCTACAAGGAAAGGGATGAATTCAATATCATTCTGCAGGGGCTGACTCAGTACAAAATGATGGAGTGTGAAGCAAAGATAATTACTGTAAATTTATTTTTTTTATTATGGTTTTTTGTAATTTCATTATTTAATTAGTTTATGTAATTTGGGAATTAGGATTTCCTATAACTAGTTCGACTAGGACTTCATTACCATTTCAGACCAGAATTACTTCATGGTCAAGTTAGGATTTGTTGTACTAGTAACATGATCTCACTCCTCTTTTCACTCCTTTTCTTTCTGATGAAATTTGTTATGGAATTGTTCAATGATGATTTTAAGAGCATTTCTTATTGTTCCTTCATGCCTCGCCTTTTGTCCTGTACTACTAAGTGCACTAAAAGAAGAAAAAGGAACCAGGTCCAGGAACAGATGGAACACTGCAAGGAATTTGCTGCTCCCAAAACAAGAATGAGAAATGGAAGCTCTGATGTATTTCACATCAGAGAGCAGGAAACAAATGTCAACGTGTATGGGGCCATTTGATAATTTAAATCTGTTTACTTGAGCATGTGATTGTACGCTTTTCTTGCTTCAAGCTTTCAGTATTTAATTTCTTAATAACAGAAAATATTTTAATTACAAGATTTTGTAATTTTTTTTATAAAATATTATATAACAAATTTTTTATTACATGATTTTGTAAATTATTTCTTTATAAAATATTATATAACAAATTTTAATTCCATACCTAGCTGCAACTAAAACTAGTCAAAACTCAAAACAGCAAATTCAGATGAGACGAAGTGTAGTTTTGTACAAAGTTATACACCATAGTTACAAATTTCTTGAATACATGAATATAATATAGTTTTGATGAAAACATGCATACAATATATAACACACCACCAACCTGATGAATGCCACTTTCATGAGCAAAAGCATTAGCTCCAACAAGAGCCTTATGTGGCTGTACATGCAAACCAGTGTACTCTTCAACCTATTGAATTTCAAACATACAAAGAAAATTTAGATAGATAAAGGTACTGAAAAAAAAAAAAAAACAGTTTTAGATGTGTAACCATCTTGCTTGTCATATAGATATGCCATGTATTAATTCCCGTATAGAGACCACCAAAGACATGATCCCCACTGCATTTCAGGGCCATCACAACCTTAAGAGGCAAAAGAAATAAGGAGATTTGTCAAACACTACAAGTTAGAAGGTAGAGTAAAAATAAGAAATTCAATGGCTAAGAATTATTAAACATGAATAATGGACACAGAGAAACATTTGTAACAAGTGCTACACACACAATGGTTTTTACAAGAATCTGGGAATTGCATAGACAAGATAAAAAATGATTTTTTGAATTTTACAATAGGAGAAATAATGCCAAGCAAATCATCTACAATCTCAATAACAAACCAAATTGGCCATAATTCCCTTGACCACAAGTCGAACAAAAATCCAAGTGATTAATCAGAAAGTCATATACCTACAAACTACCATAGCATCTTTTGACGCATCAGCATCACTAGGTTTCAAGACTTCCCTTTATTTTAATTAAAAAAAGAAAAGAAAAAGCTTAAAAGAAAACTCCTTAAGACATGAATTTGGCCTATGTCCGTGTTCATACTAAAAAAAAAAAAAAAAGCATGTAAATGCAGAATCTTTTATACAAAAAATAATGAGAAATCAGCTAGCACACTTAGAGGTACAGTGGCACCCAATGTTGCCTCTGGGGTTTTCCCCCTTCAATTTCCTAGGTTTGAACCCAAGACGTTGTATGTGTGTTAAATGCCTTGCCACTTCGCTATTGCACAAAAGAAACAACAACAACAACAACAATAACAACAATAAACCATTTACAGTTTGAAAAGGTTACGGTTTCAAATACGACAAGCTAGTAAATCCTCAGGAATGCTGTTTTTGAAGACTCATTAATAAGGTACAGAGCACTACTACCAAGGATGCCTTTTCTTTTGGTTAACGAAGGATGCTATTTTTGAAGCCAGATGTTTAAAATTAAGGATAATTTCATTTAGGGGCTGGAGTGTGGATGACAATCAATCCTTGCAAAGGATAAGAATTTGTACACATATAATGTAATCTACATTAAAAATGTAATTACATCCAGCCAAAGTTCAATGATTATGCTCTACTTACTGTCATCGCAAAACATAAAATATTTACAAGATTGTATTCACCTCTTCTAAAGATGCATTACCAGCCCTTTCACCAATACCATTAATTGTTACTTCCAATTGCCTTGCACCAGCACGTGCACCCTGAAAGTAGTTAAGATCAGATAAAAATTGCAATAGTTATGCAGTCTGCATAGTGGCAGAGATCTTAATATACCTCAATGGTGTTAGCAGTTGAAAGTCCTAGATCGTTTTGACAGTGGGTAGAGATAATAACATTTTCAATTCCAGGGGTATTTGCTTTTATGTCTGCAATCAATTTTCCAAACTCACTCGGCATAGTTATGCCCACTGTGTCAGGTATGTTGAGAGTCGTTGCCCCAGCCTTGATAACTTCTCCTAAAATTTGATAAAGAAATTCTCTGTCCGATCTGGTAGAGTGAAGGCATAAAATTGAATATCAGGTTTACATCAAGATAGCAAGAATAACGCCAGAGACAGAAAGACCCAATTGAAGTCATTAGCAAAAATGCTTGCTTCCTTCATCCTTCAACAATAAGAAACCTCAAATTTGAAAATCAAAAACATCTACATCTAAGGCACAGTAACTAACACCATAGTAACAATATAACATTGCTTTGTCAATAATAATCTTATAAGTATGCACAAGATAGTAATATACCAAAATTCAGTATCCATATGCAATAAACGATAGTATAAATTAACATAAAATTGGGCATAATAATCATATAAGTACAATTAGGATGGCTTAATATACCAAAATATAACGATCTAAGTAGAATAAGACAAAATATTTAAGAAAGAAAGCGCAAGGCTCACCTCCCAGCATCTTCCGGACTGAACTCAACATCCTCGCATCCCAAACTCCTAGCTAACTTGACCATATTCCGAGCAATCTCAATGACCTGCTCTTTAGTCTTCCTTAACTTATACTCCATGTGAATTGCACTAGTAGCAATAAAAGTATGAATTCGGGGCCTCTTAGCATACTTCACAGCCTCCCAAGCTGTCCTTATATCCTTCTCATTACATCTAGACAACCCACATATAACGGGCACATACCCATCATCATCAACAACATTACCAACATCAGTGGCAATCATTTTCACAGCTTCGAAGTCATCCTTGGACGCTACAGGGAAACCAGCCTCAATTATATCGACACCAAGCTTAGCGAGCTGGCGAGCTATGTCCAATTTCTCTTTGGAAGTCATGGATGCCCCGGGAGATTGCTCGCCGTCACGGAGGGTGGTGTCGAAGATTCGGACATAGTTGGGATCTGGAATGTGGTTGGGGATGTATTGAGGCCGGCGGCGATGAGGGGAAGGAGCAGTGGAGTTTTGGGATTGAGAACAAGAAATGGAGGATTTTGTTGTAAAGGCAGATTGTAGGGAGGAATGATGAGAAGAGAATGTGGGTTTTGATGATTGAGGGAATTGGAAGAGAATGCGAGTTTGGTTCCTGGAGTTGGATGAAGAAATGGAAGTGGGTGTGGGAGGTAGAACAGAGGAACGCAATGCCGTAGACGCCATGGATGAGCAGAAGGGATCAAACCTTAGAGAGAGATGAGATGGGTTTTACTGTGGCCTATGGACTCTTCCCTGGTAGTAGATGGAGAAACTAGTGACGGCTACATGTATAAGTGGCAGCATTCTTTTGGAGGGAATCATACGATAAAACATCACCTAGATAAGGATTAGGCAAACCCACCTACAGCAGTACTTTTTTGTTGTATTCTGTAGGCTTTTTGACCTGTGCGGAGCAAAAAAACAAACATATTCCTCGAATGGTGTCAAATGAAAAATAATTACACAGAAGGGGCAAAACGTTGTTAGTTGTTTTCGGCCTTTTTTTTATTTTTTTAAATAAAAAAAGTTGAAAAACGTTAGTCATACTAATGTTTTTTAATTTTTATTATTTTTGTCCCTTCTGTGTAGTTATTTTTCATTTGACACCATTCGGGGAATATGTTTGTTTTTTTGCCCAACACAGGTCAAAAAGCCTATTCTGTACAATGGATCGTGAGTTGAACTCTTTTCTTTACACTTGTAGCCGTTGGATTAGACTTGATGGCAACCAATCTCCATTTAATCTTTTTATCTCTATCCAAACCATCATTCTTGCCTTTTTTCCCTGCAATCGCACTACGAAAGCACTACTCTATCTCTTCTCCATCACCTTCCGTTACTCCATGACTATCTAACTCACCTCCACCACCTCTCATTCTCTTTCTCCCTTACTTCATATACAACTTTCTGAAGTAAAACAATATAATAGAATAACAAAACTAGCGGTGAAACCATGCAATAGGTAGGTATTTGCAGATTTTCATTTTGTAGGTTTCTTTAAAGACGAAACGATTCAACAACAAAACTCTAAATTTTGCAGATTTCTTTCACTTGATAATCTGTTGCTACGGATTATTAAACTTTACTTTGATAGTCTTGATTACAAGGAATACGTTCAAGGAGGAGCACTGAATTTTAGTATTTGTTTTACTATTTTCTGATCGCAATAGGTTCAGGTAATCATAATTCCAAGTGTCAAACAGCAGATGAGATCAAAGATGTTGTATAATATATATATATAAAAAAAAAAACTGTACAGTAGAAGTTCTCTAAGAATTAAAATACAAA
Organism: Saraca asoca; assembly: GCA_026873985.1. Lineage (NCBI taxonomy): Eukaryota > Viridiplantae > Streptophyta > Magnoliopsida > Fabales > Fabaceae > Saraca > Saraca asoca. The sequence goes on along the minus strand of JANHAO010005533.1, from coordinate 426 downwards.
ATCAACTTCCCCTCTTATTTTAGGTTTTTGCCGATTTACACAATTTTTTTTAGTTTGATGATTTTAGAAGAGAAATACAGATAAATTAGTTTGCAAGATTCTATACAAATTTGAATCCTTTGTTTGTAAGAAGAGATGTTCAATATATTACATTGAATTATTGATTCTCACAAATACATTAATAAATAAATAAATTTTTAAAAAGATTCCCACTAACAATTTAAATTCAATTGATTTTGCATTTAAAAATTATTTTAAATAATTTAATTTAAAAGATTGAATATAAGGAAGATTTTTTTTTTCTATAAGAATGACAAATAGAGAATGAAATGGGTCCCACTTGACAAAATACCCAAAACCCCCCTCCCCCCCCACCCACGACACAAAACGACCCAACCCTCTCCCTCATTTCAATAGACACCTAGC